>PVJL010005017.1:0-20322 GCA_004026885.1 Lyroderma lyra
GATGTCACCCCAATAAGTCTAACAATAAAAATGAATTTAAAAAAAAGTGAAGGGAAAATTCTGATATGGTAGAAATTTCAGCGGCTTTGCTGTTGCTGTAATATAATTACTTTTTGGAGACTGTAGTTAAAGTGAGACTACCATTTTGTTTTTTCCTTGTGGGCTATCATCCCTTCTTTAAAATTCAGCCGTGTGTATCAGTATTCAGAAGAAAGCAAGAGCGTCTTGTAGGAGGGCTTGCCTTTCGAGAGGCTGTCAGAAAGGATGAGTCACTCTTAGGATTGATTTCGGATAATCCGTTGCCAGGATGCATTTGCTAATGCAGTCATCTAAATGCTGGTGTCCATGGAGCACAGTGGAAAGCAAATTTGTCCTTGTCATTGCATGTCCAAAGGCCTCTTTTAAAAGATAGACGAAAATTAATTAGACTGCAAATTCATCCTTAAAATGAAAGGACAGGCTACATGGGCAAAATGATCTGGAAGAAGACTTACTTTTATGAGGAAATTCTTGGTGTTCAGCTCAAGTCACATACATTTCTACGGAGGAGTTGATGCTTTGTCATTATTGTTATTTCTAACCATGCAGTTAGTCAAGGAAGAACTAGAATTAGTATTTCCTCATCACTGGCTATCACCACACTCAGAGACCTTGTAAGACAAAAAAGCTTTTAAATAAAAATTGAGCCAGTGAGAATCTGGAAAGTCTTTAAAAGTAAATATAATTGTTGTTGCATAAAATACATTAAAAACTAAATCAGGAAAGTAATGTCTTAATCTTATTGTTTCAACCATCATAATGGAAATACATGATTATACAGTCAAAAATGATTTGGCATTTTTTCTAACCTAAACACTATTTATTTAACCATATTCCTGATTGTTGAGTAGGATGACTTTTCTAAAATGATGAAATGAATTTTATGAATTAATCTAGGTTAAAGGAAAGGTTCCAAACCACTTTGCCAAAGGGTATAAATGGCCATTCTCATTGCACATTGTTTGCAGAACTTAGACAACTGAAGAGAAGACACAAGTCACCAGGATAATACAGTTTTTCACATAATATACTGGAGGAAAAACTAGATTTAACCAATGACAAATAGTTTTACACTCTTTAATTCATGGTACGTAGATAAAAAGTAACAGAAACTGAGTATTGTATGCTTCATGGGCACTATTCCCTTAAATGGGTCATAGAATAGTGATTATTATGTTATCTCTCTATTAATAAGTGCTAAATATAAAGGCAATAATGAAAAGAATAAGGGAAATTTAATATATCGTGTCAAAAGGGTTAGAGCAAGTAACGATTGAATCACATAATGAATTTTGTGTGTTAGAGTGGAAGTGAATAGTAGGTCTTTATGAACATCTCTATTCTCCACTAAAGCTCCATGTGATTAAAAATAAAGACCACAAAACAACCTTGGCAAAATGGAATCAGCTTAACAGATAGATGAAAAATTGCTCCATGGACACATCAAAAAGGACATTAGAGAAACAAATTAAATTGTATGATTAGATGTTATTGACTTTTCTCTTACTGAACTGAAATTTTCTACTATCTTTCTATAGACCCAGCATTTCTAATGTCTGCAAAGAAAGCATCTAGTTTTTATTTACTTAGTAAAAGCTCAATAGGCAAAATCAACATTAAGTCTTGAAAGAAATGAGTTTGCAAGAAAAAAGGACAGTGTTCTTAGAATAGAACAAATTATCAAAACAGGATAGCAAACGTGTGAGTAGAATAAAGCTAGATAAATAAGTGTTGAAAAAATTATTGTTATTTCTTAAAATTTGCTATGCACTAAGCACTATATAAGGCACACTGAAAAAAAACTGCAAATAAAATGCAAGACAGAGGATTTGCTGCCAGTGAATTTTAAACCTCATTGGGAAGACCAAGTAGTACTATACCACTTTCCTACCTACGGAGTGAAAGATTAGTAGTGCCATAATTAATGAATCCTATTTTTACTTTGATAATTTAAAATTATATTTAAAGTTAAATTAACATGAAAGTAGAAGACCTGAGTGCCCCTTTAGTTTGTGTGTCAGATGCCACTGAGTCAGCTGCACCCCTGGCCACGCCATGAACTAGTGATGTTGCCAATGTCCTATCCGTGACAACCCTGACCAGCTCCTGTAAGTACTGCTGTATCAGAAGGGAGCATTCCCATTGCTGTCACCACCCACCACTTACTGAGTGCCTGCGATCTGCCAGGCCCTGTTTTAATGCCTTTACATTCCTTAGCCCATTTAATTCACGAGCCAGCCCAATTGAGCTGTGGTAGTTTCAGCATTGTCCAATCCAGTGTTTCTGAGGTGTACTTTTCACTGGACCACATGGATCATGGCCCCTTATCAGGACTATAGGTGTAAAGATCTCCCCAAAGTATATGGAGCTGAAGGTGGAAATCACCCTTTTTCTTCTTGAAGATTCCAAAAGCAAACACTTGCCCTTCCTTCCAATTTCCTTTCTCCAAATCCTGTAAGGAAATGCAAGAGAAGTGTCGAAATGATTGGGACAGCTTCTCTCAACTGACTGGCAAGTTTGGAACAAAAGACTGTAAGTTGAGTTTCATTATCTATTCGTATAAAATTTGATTTTGGAAAAAGTCATCGCGAAAATTGAGAAAATAAGTTGTGGAGTGAGCTCCACAGCAGGTTGTTGTTTGAAATGTCTCCAACCTGACAAAATTGGACAATAAAAGAATCATAAATATATATTTGTAAGGAGTTTAGGTGCTGGAGTGAGAAAAATTATTTTTAGAAACCTTGCTTCACCACCGACCAACTGTTTAAGTGCTTCTTTTATAAAGTAGGATCAATAATAGTACCCTGTCAGAGGAGATTGAGGATTTTAAAATATATACCTAAAGTACTTAGCATGGTGTTTGGCACATGTTAAGTACTCAACAAATTTTAGTTATTATCATATACATTGTAGAGAAAGTATTTTGTATTTATTTATATTAAATATATTTTAATATACTTTTAAAACTATAATTTGTTTGACAATTGTCCTTTAATCTGACATTATGCCCTTTCTTTGCTGCTCAAATATTGCTTTTTGTGTTAAATGTCAGTGATGACTTTTTTTCTAATGGTCTTATTGGACAAAAATAAATATGTGGTAAGAGGAGAAATAAAAGAAAGTCAGGATCATTATCAATAATATGATGCCCTAGCAGTTGTATAAGGAATAAGTTTTAAAATGTAAAAATAATCATTATGCATCAAGGGATGCTGGGAGAGATTGAAAGATAAAAAATTTAACAAGAGTGTTTTACTAATGAATTACTCTGAAATTACTCTCAGAATTTCAAATATATAAAAGCACTACTTGATTTCTTTTTTGTTAACTGATAAATTCGATGATATAACGGAGGAAAACAAATCCAGAATTTTGTAGCTAAACTTTTTTCAAAGCTTTGTTTGGATCCGTTAGAATTTAAGGAAGAAAAAGCAAAAAACATGTGCATAGCTTAGATTTTCTAATTAAGCATCCCTTCAATGAAGCCATCAGTGGCTTATTTGGATTAATTAGAACAGCTGCTATTTCTTCATTCATGGACTTGATGGATTATGTGGGCAATTAAACAATAAAATATATCATTAAATAATTACAATATTTTTATGTTGTTTAAGTGTCAACAGAGACACTCTGATTGTATGCAGGAGCTTCTTAAATTATTTACAAAGAACAGAAAATTCTTGAGAAAGAGTATTTGTGGCATATTTCATTATCTTTTCCTCCTCCTGGAAATCAAATAAAACAGTAGAAGCAATTTTAAAAAATAATAAGCTAAATTTTACAAGTTTCACTTACAAAATATAAAAACAGCTGAGACTGTCCAAGCCATAGTAGGGGGAGAAATGGGGAAAGTCAAGGGTTCCTAGAGGCAGCAGATCTTAGAAAATAATCCCAGATACTGTTCCTGGTTATGAAAAATTTACTTCAAGAGCCATAACAATATCCTGACTTTATAACAATCAAAGCAAGAGCTGAAGTAAGCAAGAATGAGAGGAAGCAGATGCCAAATATTGGGGAGGTGAAGGTACAAAGGGTATGGAGAGGGGCTATATTAGTAAACATTAAAAAACACCACAAAACATCCCTACAAGTATATGTCTTGAGGTCAAGGATTGACCTTCAGAATCACAGATTATGCCCCTTTCCTGAGGTCGTTGAGAGAGTCAGGGATAACAACGAGAGTGGCAAAAATTATCTTAAATATGGTTAGCGTCAGAAAGCAGAGGCATTGGGCTAATGGCTGCCTCTGTGGCAGCAGGGCGAAGAAGAGCCCCTTCCTTAGGAAATCTGAAAGATTAAACAGGGCTTGCCTCTCCCTGATGCAATTCTCTGTAAATAACTGTTCCAGGAAAAAGAACTGGTATTTCATCTATAGAAAGAATTTTTAAAAATATTTGGAAAAGAAAAAAATGTATAAACAGATTTTTAAAAACTCATTTATAAGAAAATAGGTTGCTTAACATAGAAAAAAAATATGATCTAGCATTTCTACACAAATAGCAAAAACTAATAAAACAATTTCTTCAAAGAAGAATACAAAGCATAAATTCAGGAACTTAAGAAAGAAATTATGAGACAATGAAAAGTGATATGAATAGTCTAAAAATACCAATCAAAAATCTAAATGGTTTAAATATACCAATTGAAAGACAGATTTTCAATCTCGATTATGAATTCTCCAGAAAAAACTCACTTTAACTATAAACTCACACAAAAAGTAAAGAGATAGAGAGACACCATTCGAATATGAATCAAGAGACAGCTGGAATAGCTATATTAATTGCATGCAAAGCAGACTTCAGATGAGAAATATTATTACAGATAATGAAGGGAATTACATAATGATGAAGTCAATTCTCCAAAAAGATGTAATAATCATATATGCACCTAACAGCAGAACATTAAAATAAGTAAAGCAAAAACTGATGGAGAAGTAACCAAATCCACTATTACAGCTAAAGAATTCAATATTCTGCTTTCAATAGTTGATAAATCAAGCAGGTAGAAAATCAGTAAGGATATAGTTGATATGAACATCACTGTTAGTCAGTTTGATCTGTTCACATTCATATAACAGTCCATTCAACAACAGCAGATTAAATACTCTCCTCAGGCTTACATGGGGCGTTCATCAAGATAGACCACATTCTGGGCTATAAAACAGAACTGATCAAATTTGAAAGAATAGAAATCAAAGTATTTTTGATTCAATGACTCATGAATTCACAAATTCTGATTTTAAAGTTTCAAAGCAACTGGCAGGAGAGGATGAGTTTTTCAGGCTAAATCTCTGCTGCCTTTATTTCAAAGAACCCTGAAAGCTGCCACATGCCTGAGGCCTTGGCCCTGGAAACCGCCAAGAGCAGCCTGTGGAGATACCCTAAGGTCAAAAGTGCTAGATTGCAACCTAGAATGCAACAAATAATCATAAATACCCTACTGTTCATACAACAGCAAAGAGAACTAATGGATTCTAACAGGTAAGATTATAAGGAAACTGAGGAGTTTTCCCGAAACTGAAGGACACAAACTTGTCCAAGCCCCAGGCGGTGGGTCGCATGTGGCCCAGGATGGCTTTGAATGCGGCCCAACGCAAATTCATAAACTTTCTTAAAACATTACGAAAATTATGCACGGACTTTTATTTATTTATTTATTTATTTATAGCTCATCAGCTATCATTAGTGTTAGTGTAGTTTATGTGTGGCTCAAGACAGTTCTTTTTTCAGTGTGTCCCAGGGAAGCCAAAAGATTGGACAGCCTTGGTAGCCAAAGTCTTACTGTTAAATAGGTAAAGACTATAAAAGAGAATTGACTAATTTGTAGGCACGGATCATAGCAGTCCTGACAAATTGACTGGACAAATCGTCTCAATTCTCCACACCTCCCTATATTTCCATCCTTGGCAATGTAACTTGGCAACTTTCTGTCTCAAAAGGAGGTCTAGTAATCTACCCCTTGAACCTGGGCTGTCCTTGCAACTTGCTTTGACCCATAGAGTGTTGCGGAAGTGACGATGTGCCAGTTTCAAGTGCAGACTGCAAGAGACCCTGTAAACTTTCACTGTCTTAGAATTCTATCACTACCATGAGAACTCCTGGGCTAAGCTGCTGGAAGATGAGAAACTCTTACTGAAGCCATCCTAGGCCAGCCAGCCCCCAATTCTGACTCAACTCAGCCAAATGCTCAACCACCCTTCAACTCATGAGACACAATAATTGGTTATTGTTTCAAGCTTCTAAGCATTGGGATTGTTAGTTATCCAGCAATAGCTAATGATGCAGGAGATTTGAACATTCAGGGAAGTAAGTGAGAAAGAGAGGAAGGGAGGAAGGAGGTGGGGAGGAAGGGAGGAAGGGAGGATGGCAGGGAGGAAGGGAGAAAGGGAGGGCGAGAGGGAGGGAGAACAGAAGTGAGGAAGGAACAGAGGGAGGGAGGAAGGGAGGGAGAGAGGGAGGAAGAAGGAAGAGGACTACCCAGGGTGACACGTATTTACTTAATAAGTGTACCTTTCCCTATTCCCCAGTGGTAAAACAGTGGCAGTAATAACAGTTCAAGGTCGTAATAACTAAATTATAAACTAGAGTGTCATCATAACTGTTGGAGGTAGCAATAACAACTTTAGTCTTCACATTAATAAGCACTTTTGTAACCGTAATGTCATCTTTCCTTCACAATAAATCTGCAGACTAGCTAACTTCACCAATTAGGAAATAGGTTTAGGAAATTTAACAGCTTTGGTCTTAATAGTTGTGAAATATACAGATTTGACTGAGATTTCACTGACAGGCCCATCTTTTAACTACATTTACCGGGTTTTTGGCATTGCAGATACATTATTATAATTACCAAAGTAGTACTGTGTGCAGACTCATGTATTTAGAGTCATACTCAGAGGAAGTGAAATTGACGATTGTGACATCTTAAATTAGAAATTGAAATATAATCTATGAATCACCAATGGCAATTAATAAAACCATTCTCTCAGTGTTAAAAATCTCTTTCCATTAGAAAAATAAAATTTTATTTGTTTGCATTCAAAAAGTGTAAGCTGGGCTCCAACACTTTGAATAATTTGCACTTAATTTACATCAGATATTTAAATTTAAATAAAATTTACTTTAAATAGAGCATAAGACAAATGGTACTTGATAAATCAAGAAATATATGCCTAATAATAACACTCTGTGAAAAGAATTCACCTGATCCCTCAGCACTAAATCTTCTACTCTATCATAGGTAACTACAGCAGACCCTCAAGTAATGTTTCATTCTGAGTCATTTTGTTTAATATAAGTGACAAAATAATAATAATAATAACAATAAATTCCCAGCCCCAACTTCTGTCTGCATGGCTTTTCTCTGGTTATTTAGGTGTTGTTCACATCCCAAAGATACAGGTGTGAGGCTCATTGGCATGTCTACCTGTCCTGGTCTGAGTAAAGTGTGGTGTGTGTGCGTAGCCTTGTGATGGAAGTGCCTCCTGGGCTGGGTGGGCCCCACCTTACACCCTGAGCTAATGGGGAGAGACTCTGGCCACCCTCGACCCTAAACTGAAACAACTTAAGGGGATTGGAAATGAATTGTCTTACTTGCTCTTAGTAATCTTTCTTAAATGTCTGTAAAGCTCACATTTATTTCAGTGTTGAATAGCAGAAGTTTGGGAGGGGGGCAGGTTTCATTTAGAAGTTTGGTGATGTTTTTGTGACCAGAAATATACTGTAGAAACTTAACTCTTGTTTATATTAATTAGCCTATGGTAAAATTGGTTTTGTTGTATATAATTTTAAGAACCTATCAATGACATTAAGTGAGCACTCACTGTACTGCTACATTAATTTTTTGAAAACAACTTTGGCTAACATAAACAAATGGGGGGAAAGCAGGACATTCCTACCAAGCAGCCAAGCCCCGCCCTCCTCTGATCGTGTGCACGTTTAGGAACACCTAGGGTGTTCTTCAGCACATGGCCATGCTTCCCCTGCTCCCCCTTCTGCAGTGAGGCGAGCTGCACGATGAGTATAACAGGGTTTCCCAACCCCTGGCACTATTGCCATAGTTGTGGGTAGATGTTGTGGGGATGACCTGTACTTTTTAGGGTGCTTAGTAACATCCCCCACTTCTACCCACTAAATGCAAGTAGCAGGACTCCTTCAATCCAGTTGTATCAATCAAAAATGTTCCCCGACATTGTCAAATGTCCCTGATGGGGCAACAGTCTCCCTCGCTGAGAAACACTGCATATAGTCAGCAGAATAAACTACCACCCAAATCTTTATTACACCCATTCCCCCAACACACCAACTATCATGATTCTGGCGCACTTATCTCAATTTAATTTACCATGTCTGTGAAAATGAATTCTGTGGGAGCCAATACTGAAAGGGAGATGCTGGCATCGTCCTTCAGCTCTTGCATCTGTGATGGATGTTCTATTGTGTAATTCACGTTGTTAGTATTACCATCAGCTAGCACATTTCTTTAATATTCTAATCTGTCCAGTTGCTACATATGTATCAAAATATCAAGATATATAGGCAGGGAAAGGTGGTGAGATGAAGGGCTCATAAGCTTAAACTCCGTACACAAAAGCAAATTCTATGTAATCTGAACACATGAGGTGGTACACTTGTATGTACACACAAGTGTGCACACACTCCACATTAATTATTGTCAAAGCCAGGATATCGAATCTCTTATAACTCAAGGAATGTTTTAAAAGGAGAAAATTAGTAGCATGGTTTGGATAGAAAAATATTTGTATAATTACTTTTTCCTGGGAAAATAGTTCTCTATATTATAACATTCTACAAATAGTTGAAAGTAAGAGAATATAATACTAGGAGAAGTGTCCTCTTGCAACCAGAAAGGCTAACCTTAAAGCTCCCAATTGCTGTAAATTAGGTCAGTCCCCACCAATGGGGCTCCCCAGCAATCTCCATCCTAACTGAGATCCACTTTGGACCTAGAACTAGAGGCAAGTTATTGCTTTCCAATGTCAAGGGCTACTCAGTTTCCCCCTGCAGAGTGATTAGCAGTGGGAATACACATTTCCTTCTTTGGAAACACAAAGGTGGCTGAGAGAAGAAAGTCACAACATATGACAGAGCAATTCTTAAAGTCTGAGTTATTCACTCAGAAAAAAGCATCATGAGTAAGACCCCTGCATTCTAGTCCTGCTTTTTCCTCAGCCCTTCTTCTACTATTATGCCTAAAGCACCAGACCTACACATGCTCCCAGAAATATTCTGTTCACAAAATCTCTTTGAGAAAATAATTGAATTAAAACAACAACCAAATCACCAAAAAACAGAGAACACTATTCAGAGAGTTAAGCCTAAGTATATATTGAGGGAATTATACTCGTATATTCTTAAAATCTTCAATTACATCCTGTTTAAATGTCTAAGGCAAACCTCAGTATTTTCAGTCTCAGCCATCTGCTTTCAGGTTAGTCTTGACTTTATAAATTCTTTCTAACAACAATGAGACATTATTTCTTTAACATTTTTGATAAATAAAGGATGCATGTTAATGATTTTCCTCAAGTGAAGGAGGTTTGATCCAAATATAAGTTGGTGCTACTACTCATAAAAACAAAAGTCTGTAAGAAATTTAAATGCCCTTTCTCCAGCTTCAAAAAATTATTTTCACCAGAGAATTCTTTCTAAAAATGCAGCAAATCACTCCTACACAAAGGAATTCAGTGTGTAATGTCTTTCACAGCAGCATACCAGGAGCCCTGCTCTGTAGCATTGGATGGCTGAACAATGGACATCAACTGCTGCGGAAACACCAAATAGACTTCACAGACCCCAAAAGGTGCTTTCAGGGAAGAGCTACAATTACATGTGAACACAAGCAGTTACCCGCTGAGACAGCAGGAGAGAAAAAGCTGCTAGAAAGTAGAGAACGTATCTAGAAAAGAATGATGATATCTGAGATAATTTGGAGATGGGAGCAAAGGTGATTGAGAGCATTTGAAAATGTACACTCAGTGTTGAAATGTAAAGATGAAGGTAGAGAGGGTTAGAATTGGGCCTCAAATTCACCTTTTATTAACAATAGTCTTGGATTTAAAACAAGCCTTGGCCCAACGTGGTTCAATCTTTTCGCTCTGCCAAAAATTATATTTTTAAATAATGGCTTCGACCAACCTTAAAGATTCATTTTGGAGATTTTCCTGAAGTGAAGGAAGTTTGGTCCAAATGTAAATTGGTACCATTGCTATAAATAGAAATCTGGGAGGTTTTGAATGCCCTTTCTCTAGCTATAAGAGACCAGGTGTCAGTTATTAGAATAACCCTGAAAGACCCAATACAATAGCCTAATTGACCACGGACTCCAACTGCTGGGATTTGAAGTCCATCTCTAGTTTGCCCAGAGGCCATGCCTCTCGCAGGGCTACTACCAGTCTATGAAGTGGGAGGTCAGGGGTTGGCAAGAAGACTAAGGCAAACTAGGGTTCCTCTGACGACTCAAGGACTCCCCTCTATAGTAGTCAAGAACACTTCTTCCAACTTTCTCTCCCACCTCCAATGCCAGACCTGCATCTTGATCAGATGGCTCTCCCCACATTTTCCAGATCCCTACTTCCTTTTACAAAAGCATCTCTCTTGATATAACCATTGAGTGGGAATCCAATCTCGATGTCTGGCCCAAAATAACATGGAGCACCTTTTGAAATCAGCATGTTCTCAGCTTCCTGACTAGATGATTCTGGTTAGAAATTCTAGGGAGAAAACCAAGTCTTGATGTGCTCTGAAGAGCCTTCCTTGCAGTGGTTCCTAAAAAGTCCTCTCAAAGGCAAACCCCAAAATAAAATGAAATGCAAGAGATAAAAGGTTCATAATGTATTAAGTGAAGTGAAACTTAAAAGGGGCATAAAAATTAGTAAAATTATGATCTCAACTATTTAAAACCGTATTCATGGAATGAAGGTAATGCATATACTAGTTGTTTTTACTCTGTTATTCTTTTTACTATACTGCAAGCTTGCTTAATTGAACATACATGTTTAATACTGTATTGGGAAGAAAAATTAAAATATATATGAAGTATATTAACCAAGTCAAGGATAAGGGTAAGTGAGATAAAAACCAAGTAGTTGGATAATATCTCTGAGATCTTTGGTTTTTGTTTTGTTTTGTTTTTGTTTTTGTTTTTTTTTGATTTTGGTATGTGGGTTGCTCCCTGGTTGGGAATCGAACCCAGGCTGCAGCACTGACAGCGCCAGCGCTGAAGCCTTAAGCCACTACACCACCAGGGAACTCCCTCTGAGAGCTTTGCATGTCTGCTTTCTCTAATAAGTAGCTAGAACTAGACTATTGACTGAATCCCGGTAGGTTATCTATTGTATCCTCTCGCCCCCGAAGTCTTTGCAAGTTTGGAAATTCTTACTTTTCTGCGGAGAAGGTCTAGTCCTGACCAATGCATGCTAGATTTCTTCAAAACACTCCATCATCTCCATTATACCCTGTGAGGCACTCAGTGAAGCACCAAGAGATTCTTGTCCCTCCCCTCTGCTTGTCACCGCCATCAGCCAGTGCAGGTGGAGAGCCCTCCAGGTACCTCTGGGCCACTCTGCTATGCGCTAAAGTACCTTAGGCAACAGACTACGCTGTCCATCCACATAGAGTAGTTTTAAAAACATGTTAACAGTTGTGGTGTCCTCAAAATAAATGAGGTAAAGGAGAAAAAAAGTAATTTTCTTGACTTTACATGACCTATCTCCTTTGCTGTAGAATTCCAGTTCTTTAATGGAAGAAACACACAATTTCTAATTAAAGATACTCTATCACACGCAGTTGAAAAGTTTCTTTCAGGTAAATATTTACACTTTTCAAATTCAAAATCCTCATCAGGTTTGCTTTTCCTCACTTAAGGCACCACTGTTTCCTGTTCTCATTCCCAGTGTCACATTTGGGAAGAAATACGAGCATAACCTCATGGCATTGGGAACTGGGCTGACATCTGTGTTCCATCTTCCTGTCCCTAAGATTGGCTCATCCAGTGTGTCTCTGGTTTAGCATCAATTCACAATCTCTTCTGCTGGAGTGGGATGAATTCTTTAATTCAATCTTTTCACTTTCTTTAGTAAGGACAAGACATGATGGTTGGTTTCAGGGAGGTTAGCCATCCCCCACTGACCAAGCACCCCACCTTTGCTCTGACTAATAATTCAGATGCTCTGAGTTATGTCAATGACTGTCCTGTGATCCCAGGTTTTGGAAATCTACCCTGAAGCCTTCTACTTCAGGCTCACTTCACCCCTCATGGTGGTTCTCTCTCTCTGATAAGTTTGCTAGCCAGCACACCCAGCTATATTCTACGCCCACCTTGGCAGCACTCAGAAACTTCTGGATACCTTTCATTCCATGCAGGCTCTGTGAAGATTGGTATTTAACACCTATATGGGCACCTCCCTCAGCCCTTTCTAATGTAGTTGCCTAGGTCTCTTTATATATGGTTCCATGGTAAACATGTATTCATAGTTTAAGAAACTTGCATTTTCAAGAGAAAAGTTTCCAATGAGTAAATAAATACATGCAGATCTAGCTTTTTACCCTGAAGTTTTGCTCCTCCCAACCTCCAGCCCCCCCAAAAGGCATCTAAGTCTTTCTTTGATTCCTTTATTTGCAATACACCTTCAGGAGTTCCAACCTTACGCTCTAAAGAGATACCAGGTAACTAGTGTCTTTTTTTCTTAGCTACGCTATTCATCTCTCAGTGCGTGTCTGTAATCAGTAAATGGAAGGCTTTCGAATTCTTTGTGGTAGTTGAATGTTTCTCCACGTGGTAGCCTCCTTGCCTCTGCGTTCTACTACGGTGATGACTTCCTCTCCTTTATTAAGCAAGTGGCCTCCTGGCCTTGCTTCTATTGCAGAAAGGCTGCTGGGGAAGGAAAAAACTAATCTATATTACTGAAATAGAGGACACATTGGAGTTAGCCCCACACCATTTGCTCACATTTGAGTGTCTTTTAACATTTTAACTTCTTCAGCAAGATAATACTATCTTCCATATATTTATAAAAAATTTTAAGTAAGCATGAAGTAATCTAAAAGACAGTTACTGTTATCATCCCCATTTTGTAGATATTAAAAGTGAGGCACAAAGAGGTGACAGTATTTATTCTAGATTTCTTAATCAAAAAGTGGTACATCTAACATTCTAACCCAGCCTTGTCTAAGTTTGGAGCCCTCAGTTCTTTGACTTCATACATACCCTCGGCCCTATCCTGCAGTCTACTTTCTGTGTTTCTTCTTCACATAACCTTACCTTCTGGTTGAGAAAAGAGGACGGGGGAGGAGGGAAAGTCATTCTAATGCCACAGCTCCCATAATCAACTGCTTTCTTCAGCTACCTCTCCCAGAGATAGGAAGCAAATAGTCTCTAAGGTATTTGCTCAGTACCCTGACATGCATGTTTTTAGGATGACAATTATGTTTACTCATTCTCAGAAGAGTGTGACTCCTTTAGCTTGTAAGGTGACCTGTATACATTCCTTTCGTAAAGCCTTGAGCAGTTGTTCAAAACTTTGACTTTTACGGGATTTGAGTAAAGCCCTCATAATAGCAACAGTATTCCCAGTATGCACCAAAAGTGTGAACATTACTCCTTTCTCTCACCTCCCCAATGCACAGAAACAGGAGACAACAAACATCAGAAAAGAAGAACAGAAATAGAACAAACAAATAATGAAAATAGCAGAACAAGGAAATTAAGTCACTTTTTTTGAGAGCATCTTATTCAACAGTCTAGTTAAGGAGAGGTTGATATCTAAAGCCAACATCACATTTCTACTTACAGATATGGTTTGTGGCCTAGTGGTAGGTCAATTTAGTAAATTTTTATGTTGTTTGGTCAGAGCACAATTTATACATTATTCTTCAAAAAAAAGGTCTTTCATCTCCAAATCTAAATAATATTTCTAACCAATATCTAATCTATTAGATATTTTCTTCTAATGGTGCATAGACCATCATTTCAATTCTCTTCTAAAATTAATGTATGTTTTTTAAACAGAGGCCAGAGTTAAATTAGAGGAGAGAAAATCTGAATGATGTGGTTTAGAAGAAACATAATATCAGACTTTCACATTGAGGTAAGGTAAAAGCCTTGACAGACATTCTACCAAATATATTCTCAAAACTTCTATGTTATTCAATAAAGTAGGAAGTGGTAGTTTGGTGATTTCATCTTATAGTGACATTTTTGAAAACTTTTGCTCCAGTGAAAGTGGGAAAAAATTTCTTGCTTTCATTTTGTGCAATTTGAACTACTCCAAGTCAATAGCTTGAAACTCTTAACTTGAAACATCATAAGAAATGACACTTAGCTGATTATTTCTCAAAATAGCCTAAGTGGACCCACTTTGTACAAAGCGCTCAATGGTACATTTGCTGCTTCAGCCGAGGCCTGGTTTGATTGCCACAAAGAGAGCAAGTCTGACTTTAAAGAACTTCATGTCTTAATCCTAATGCATTTTCCATTTACTTTAGCACTTCGAAGCCCATTTCTATATTGCAAGACCAGATATAATCAAGTTTCACTTGGCTTTGAGTCTCAGTTGATGATTGTGTGTTCGTACTAATTTTGTTAACTTTCCCTTCACTTGGTCGTGTTCTGATACTGCTGTCTAGGCAAGTTGCCTATTATAACTTGGGTTATACTCATTTACCTGTGCCAATAGAGGATATAATTTCATAATATCCATTTTCTAGGTCTGTGTTTGATTTTTATGTACATTCTGTATAATCATTCCTTAGGCGATGTGGAGGATGGAAAGGAAAATGTGCATAGAAAACAGTTTAATACTAGAGTTAAGATAATAACATCTGAGTTTGTAGTGGCTGAAATATATGTATACTGGGGGTGCCCATAAAATGTAAACACACTTTAAGGATTTTATCTATGTGTTACTTTGCAAAGTTGAATTGCATTAAATAGCAATGTGTAGTATGGTGTTCACTCAAAAGATGGCACTAATCAAATGAATGCTAGCGTCACCACGCGACAGGCAGGACAGTCAAAGAGAATGGCAGAAGCATGGTTGTGGGTTGTGGTTCAAGGAGCGCAAGACCATTTTGAAGTAGTATTTGAAATTCGAGAACATTGTTTGAGTTTCCTCCACATTCTCCTGACTTAACACCCCTTGACTTCTACCTGTGGGGGACCTTAAAGATGTGGTGTACCATGGTGGTACTTCGGGAAGAAATTGAAATGACATGCGCAGTGATACAAGTGGGCACTTTGGTCAGCGTTGCTCAAGCAGTAGTTCGCCGTAATCAGAAGTGTCTGGGTGCTGATGGTGACCACTTTGACACCTCTTGTAATTGCAGACGTCAAACGATATTTGTATTCAGCTATTGTTTTCAATGTATATTGAGTATTACAATTTTAATATAGTTTTTCCATTTCTTAAAATGTGTATATATTTTTGGCACCTTCTGTGTGTATGTACATGTATATGTATGTGTATGTATACGTATATACATGTATATACAGAGGGTAATCTATACCAATTTTTTTATTATAAACTCATATAAGCATGTGATTCTGTAACATAACAATATTTCAACTACTTAAAAAAGGGCGTTACTTCTGCCGGATCCTGTATATGACGTTTGACAATTAAGTTTGTGAACTTGCCACCATGTGTTTTTATCAGCAGCACTGCCAAACAACTCAGTAAGGTGTCATAACCATGGTATATCTGTGTCTAACAGCTGTGTTTGTATTGATGTTGGTGGTGTCTTGTTGAGTGGCATTCACTATTGTTGTTGCCTGTTTTTGTGTGCTGTCATGAGAATGTCGGACCTTATTAAAGGAACGAACAAACATTAAATTTCTTGTTAAACTTGTCAAGAGTGCAAGTGAAATCAGGGACGTGTTACTCAGAGTTTATGAAGATAATGCCATAAAGAAAATGGCAGTGTACAAATGGATTAAATGTTTTTCTGAGGAGATAGAAAGCATCACAGGTGAAGAGAGGTTAGGATGGTCAGTAATGAGCAGAACTGAAAAACACACTGCAAAAATTCATCAAATTGTGCATCAAAATCATCAGCTGGCTGTGAGAAGCATAGCAAACCAAGTAAACATTGATGGGAAAACAGAAAATCTTAACTGAAAGTCTTGACATGAGAAAGGTGTGTTCCAAAATGGTCCCAAAGGAGCTCACCAATGAACAAAAGCAAAGGAGAGTTGAAGTTTGCCAAGACCTTTTGGAGAGTCAAGACAATGATTTGGGCCATGTTGTCACTGGTGAGGAAGCATGAGTGTACCAATATAACCTGAAACAAAGCATCTAGGTGCACCATTGAAGTCAGTCAATACTACACAACCAAAATGTTCCATCAGTCCAAATCAAGAGTCAAAATGATGTTGCTAAGCTTTTTTGATATCAGAGAGTTTGTTCATTATGAATTTATAACAACTGGACAAACAATCAACTATGTTTACTATTTGGAAGTGCTGAAAAGTTTACATGAAATGGTTAGATGAAAACAACCTGAACTTTTTGTCAACTCATGGCTCTTGCATCATGACAATGTACTTGCTCACATGGCTCTGTCTGTGAGGGAGTTTTTAGCCAGTACACAAATAACTGTATTGGAACACCCTCCCTACTCACCTGATCTGGCCCCCAATGACTTTTTTTCTTTCCCAAAAGATAAAGGAAATATTTAAAGGAAGACATTTGGTGATATTCAGGACATCAAGTGTCATACGACAACAGCTCTATGGTCATTCCAGAAAAGGAGTTCCAAAATTGTTTTGAAGAGTAAATGAGGTGCTGGCATTGGTTCATAACTTTCTGAGAGGAATACTTCAAAAGTGACCATAGAGATATTCGCAATGAGGTATGTAGCACTTTTCCTAGGATGAGTTCACAAAATGAATCATTTGATCTTGTTTTATATATATATATATATATATATATATATATATATATATATATATATATATATATATATAGTTTTAAGCAATATATCTATCAGATAACCCTGAACATCTTCAACTGCTCCTTGGAAACTAGATGGGGCTGCCATTACTATCACTGATACGGCTTCCACATAGAGACTTTATTATTGTCTCATTCAAAATTTAGCAAAGATCCATCTGATTGGCAGAGCCCAGGACACATGTCTTCACCTTAACTGAAAAAGAGTTCAGAAATAAAAAATATCTATTAGTAATTCCCATAGTGATAATTCACAAAGACAGGAATTTCCCAAATACTGGACATGTGTTCAAAGGTCCTGAGTAACATTTAAGAGGGATGATTGATATTCATTAGGCAACACTAAACCAAATAAAATACAATCATCCCTTATAGTTTAAATTGGAGTGTTGAATAATATGGTTTAGATTATATGTTCCCTAGGATTTCCAGTTGCAACAGCAACAAGAGTCTAAAAATATTAATATTAGATGAATACTTACTATGTTATAAATGTTTTTTCATGGATTATCTCATTTCAGTTTTTTAATATTCCCAAGAAATGATACTATTATAACCCTGTTATATAATAATAGTGGGAATGAATGATCGCCCCACACACAGGTCCACATCATAATCACCAAAACACGTTACCTTACCTGTCACCAAGGAACATTGTGCATGTGATTAACCTAAGGATCTTAAAAAAGGAAGAATATCCTGGATTATCCAAATGGGCCCAAATGTAATCACAGGGGTCTTTATTGTAGGAAAGGTTAATGTGACAATAGAAGCAGAGGTTGGAATAATAAGCCTTGAAGCATGAAGGAGTCACAAATCAATGAATATAGGTGACTTCTGGAAAAGGCAAGGAAACAGATTTTCCCCTGGAGACTCCAGAAGGAATGTAGGTCTATCTACATCTTGATTTTATTTATTTATTTTTTTTCTGTAAGACCCATGTCAGACTTCTGTCCTCCAGAATATAAAAATAGCATGTGTTGTCTTAAGTCACCAAGTTTGTGGTATTTTGTTATAGCATCAACAGAAAAATAATACAGCCCCATTTTACAGATGAGAAAGGCAAGGCTTAGAAAATGCAATTTGTTTGCCCCCATATTCACAGCAGAGCCAGTATTTGGGACCATGTTTGCCTGACTCCAAAGTCTACTCACTTACTTCCTGCTCCATGCCCTTTTGACTGAGCTGTAGGCATTTGTTCTGGTGAGGGGCAGGAGAAAGGAGTGTGTTTCTTGAAATTTTGTTGACAGAACATTAAAGAATGGGCCAAATTTAAATAAGCAAATAGGAACAAAGAAAGTTTTCCAAGTGAAATTACAAAAGTTCTGGAGGCAGACATCATCATGCTAGCATTTTATTTTATTTTATTTTTAAATTATAGTTGACATACAATATTATATTACTTTCAGGCATACAGCATATTGACTCAACATTTATATGCAAGGGGACCCCCACAATGGAATTTATTTATAAAAAATTGTGTATTTATTCTTAAATGTTTAAATTTCAGTCACCTTAAAAGTATTCTTCATTTAATGCAGTACACTGCTTAAAGCAATTTTTGAATTGTCGATTTTGATGTCTTTTAAGCATTTGTGCTGTTTTTTGTTTCACCTCTTCTACATCAACAAAACGTTTCACTTTGATGACTTTTTTCATCTGGGGAAACAAAAAAAATTGTCACTCAGAGTGAGATCCAGTGAATAAGGAAGATGGGGGATGAGGGTCATGCTGTTTTTGGTCAAAAACTGCTGACCATTCAGCATGGTGTAGGCAGGTGTATTATTATGATGCCTCACATTGTTTTTGAAAACCACCCATCATGAAATGGGCAAATGCATTGAAAGTCTCCAAAAAAAATTCACTGAAGCCAAACACAGCTTCTCACAACAACGCCAGCTGGTACCCTGATGCAGATGGGTTCCTAGAACATTCACTTAGTAAAGGAAGACTGTACTACAAGAGGCCTGCCCTCCAGAAGATAATTCCTTTTTAGGGGTGGGATTTCCCTGTATATCTTATGAAGTGATTACCATGGTCTAGTAACCACCTCTTACTATACCTAGTTACTACCATTTTAATGACTATATTTCTTATGCTGTACACTACATCTGGTGACTTATTTTCTAACTGGAAGCTTGTATTTCTTAATTCTTTTCCCCTTTTCCACCCAAAAGTTATAAAGAAATAAAAACATCATGATGTTACCCCTAATTCCAATATACTTATTTCTTCCAGGTGAAATGTTAGTTTCTTGTCAAATAGACCAGACCATATTTACCAAGTCAGTCAGTAAATAGTGAAACCCAAATATTACATAAGTCTAGGCTCAGCTGAGTGACCATAGGTTAAGGAGAAAGTGCAGGATGAAAAAAAGTGGGAAAGAAATTCAAACACTGCAGTGTTTGTCTCAGAAATTAGAACTCTGATGACTTACTGTGGTCTCCTAACTGACCTCTTAAGAAGGAGGGTCCATAGGAAGAACATGTAGGTACTCCTTTTACTAAGTAATAGTCCAATTGTGAGTCACAAGTACCACTACTTCTTTGTCTTCTTTACAAAGGATAAATTTCAAAGAGGTTGAGGAGGTGATCATCTCCCCCTTTATATTATACATGGCTTAGTTTTGAATAATCTTAGGTCCTAAGAGAATGTGTACATCATGGGTTTAAAAAGCTGCATATCATTAGCACTGGGGGGGGGGGGGTCATCATTGGGGTCAAAAAGGCAATATTAGAATACAGTTACCAGGGAAACAAAGAGAGAAGACTGATGTAGATGTCTAACTCTGTCATGTGGGCATTCCCAGTATCACTTCAGGTCCAAAGTCCTTGCTTAACAGTTGCGATAACACTCTTAAAACATCTGTTTTATGTATGGTCATTTTCACATTGCAGGTTTTCCTTGTGGTCTCTTAAATCAGTACATAAGTTTTACATTTAACATTGAATAGTGTATCACATTTGTTCATAAGAAATGTCATGGGTGTTTTCTGGTCAAGATGGCAAAGTAAGCAAACACTGTGCTTGCATCCTATCATGACCACATCAAAATTACAAGTAAACTACAAAACTTCATTGAAAATCACCTGAAGTCTAGCTGAACAAAAGTCCTATCACTATAGATATATAGAAGAAGCCATGTTCAAACTGTTAGGAGAGGCAGAGAAGCAGAACATGCTCCTCCCACTACTCTTGAAAATAATATAATACTGTATGTCAATTATAATTAAAAATTAAAAAAGTAGTCATAGGGATAGAATGTATAGCACAGGGATTATAGTCAATAATATTGTAATAACTATGGATGGTGTC
>PVJL010005017.1:20422-53621 GCA_004026885.1 Lyroderma lyra
ATATATATATATATATATATATATATATATATATATATATATATATATATATATAGCTACATATATAGCAACATATATTATTGGAGACATTTATGGCAAAAATTACTCAAATATGAACTCCAAGTTATATTCCAAGACACAGTCCGTCAGCCTATCTCATCCTTCCTCTTCACGTACCACATAGTTCTAAAATGATATGATTAAATTTAAATCTTGGAAAAGGAAACATTACTTCTGAAATTGAAATGTTGAGAGTTATCTTTCTTATTGCAATCTTAGCAATTTCAGATTAACTCTACAGTTAACAATATCTTTGTGTGGAAGAAAGGATTCTTAGAGAAGGACTCCTGTGAAGGTTACTAGTATTAGTATGTAATTCTTCTCAGCCCTTCAATGCTCTTCTGGCGATGACTGCATATAAAATACAGATTTCACAAACAAAAGCAGAAGTTCAAACTCATTATTTTTGGTGTTAGTTCTGCCAGGTCCTTGATGCCTGCAACTGCGGGGGTTGGGGGTATTTATTTTTAAAAAATTTTATTGTAACATCTATCTATTCAGTCCTTTCCCTTGAAAACCATTATTGCTCCATAAAAGTGTCCTCATAGGATGAAAAATGAAACTAATGTCAAATCATATTTTTAAATCATTGTAAATAGATTGGTGGTTCTGAGGAATGGAAGAAAAGGTTAGATGCTAAAGAATTTTGTTCCTTAGCCTCTTGATGAACAATTGAATACATCTCTCCTTTTTTATTTATTTTATTTTTTATCTCATTAAGATCCCATCCATCCATCCATCCTTCCATCCTTCCATCCATCTACCCGTCAGTTCATTTTTACTTTCTGTAAACATCAATTAAGTCTCTTCTTTGTAATAACTCTACCCTGGATGCTACCAAAGCAAAGACAAACACTTAATTACAAGGAACTCAGAATCTCTTATGGGAGATGGTAGGCATAATAATAAAAGTATAATGTGATCATTTTTAGGATTGAAGAAAAAATCGCTACCCAACCCAGAAGAACCATAAAGTAGACCTTGGGGTTAGAGGCAGATTTTACTGTATGGTAACAAAGAAGCTATAAAAGTTTCATTTTGTTTTGCCCAACAATTATCTTCATCCAAAGACTTGTAAGTGTCTAGTAGAAACCCAAAGTGAATATAAAAAAGTTGTTGAAAAGAGAATTTAGAACCAATTAAAAACATAGTCTTAAGAAGTATTTCATTAGACCTTTCAAGAAGGTCATGTTTGAGATTATCATCATTGAAAAAACTCCATAATACTTCTCCATACCTAATATTATGATACTTTAATTAGATAGATAGTTATAGGTGTGCTCCTCAACATTAGTAATTTTGAAAGAAGTATTTCACATGCATGCATTTAATAACTATTTAGTAAATGCCAAGTACCATGCTTAATATTGAGGATATCATTTTGGAAATTAACATGACAGGAACATCGTGAGTTGTTATGTCAGAGAAAAACATAAATAAGTCCCTCCTAGGTAATTGAATTTAAAGAATAAAAAACTCATAGATGATTTTTGTCATGTAGGTGATAATGTCTAAAGAACAAATTGAATTCTTTTCTATTTCTTATTCACTGTGCCTCCATAATAATTCTCCCTAAACCTCATTTTTATGGAAATCGGATACTTCAGTTTTTAGGTCTTCATAGACTCCTTAACTTGGCCCATTTGCCTTCCATTTTTAAAATATTAATATTATTCACCTTAGAGTACTCAGTACTTCATATATCATATGAAGATATAAATCTACCTAAGGATATCAAAAGTGACTCTCATCATTTAGCACATTTTTTTTGCATAATGAAAAATAGACATTGTGATCATAAACATACAAGACTGAATCAAAAGAATATGGATAAGACAATATATATTTCCCAGTGTGCCTTTGTTGTACTATTTTTTTTTTATTGTCTTTAGGGGAGATGGGGCCAGAAGCACCCCTGTGAGTTAGGTGGCTACGGTTTTTACCTAAAAGATTTGATGTTCCCAGGAGTTCCCTGATGATGTAGTGGCTTAAGGCTTCGGCGTTGGTGCTGTCAGCGCTGCAGCCTGGGTTCGATTCCCGGTCAGGGAGCTACCCACATACCAAAAAAAAAAAAAGAAAAAAAAAATTGATGTTTCCACTGTCACTCATCCTGCACAAATAAGATCCCTTTTTGGAAAGCTAGGGAAAAACTTCCTCTCTGGGTCTGGGTAGAAACAAAAGAAGGACAACAGAGAGGAAATCTTTCAGGTTGTAATTAGGTCTAGATGCCAAGGGAAAGGTGGTGTGACATTCCCTAGACTACAAAAGCCTTTATAGCTGAAGAACTGGTCCAGCAAATGACCTCAAGATAGTTCCGGCCTTGGCAGTAATTTTTAGGCTTATCATAGTTGCCTTTCATTATTTATTCACCTTCAGGCTTGTAAACGTCAGCTCTATTCTTAATCTGGCTGTGGAGAGTTGGAAATGGAAAATTTTCTCTGCACTGGGTTTCTGCCCAGTGGAAGCAGCATTGCAGTCATGGTTGAAGAGAGTGGAGAGGCTGTCCCATCAGCTACATCAGAAGCTGAGGTTAGATCGTTGTGGCAAGATTTGCACAATGGAGTGAAGTGATGTGAGGCAACTTAGTCCTGAACACAGCAGAGGCCCTGGAAATTCTTGTTAAAAATGGCCAGGAGACACCTTGGGTTTGGATTATCATCTTGAAATTAGCTCATTTGGTGAAGATGTTATCATTTTAAAGTAGAAATTATTTGCTGTGATATGTTGTAGTCCCACATTAAAGAGGTTTGGTATATATGGTTCTTCAGACAATTTCTGCTTTTTTTGTCATTGTTGTTAAGTTTTTGCACAGCACAACTTTAGAAGGTGACATTTACATCATAGCTTGTTTGAATAGTGCCTTCTGGAATTGTGCAGAGATCTAGTCATTGAACTTGTCAATTTGTAGGCTTTGGTTTCCAGCTTAATGTACATCAATTCTTTATATGCATGAATTAGATTAATGCACCATGTATCTTATATTTAATGTTTTGGGGAACCATCTGAATTTTATTGCTTAGATTTCAGATTTCTATTGTCAATAGTCTGTCTTCACAGCCATATAGAGCTGTTAGAAACACAAATCACAAAAAAAAGTCATTGACATACACAATCAAAGTTAAGTCTATATTTTGCCAGTATTTCTATTTCTTGAGAAATTTGATTTTTATTCCTATTTTTCATATTTCATTATGTTCTGATGACACTGAAATACCTAAAGAAGTAGGTAAATATCTTGTTCCGACTTTGCTTGCTGATTAAAAAGAAAATTGTTAAGCCATATACATTTCACAGTTTTTCAGAAAGGCTCATTAACATTTAATCAGGTCTGAAAATTTGTCACCAGGTATGAGAGCTGTCTTGGGGAATCTTTCTTCATTCAAATTTGAAGTATGCTATTATACTTAAAATTGAACAGTTTCTTTTTTTATTTCTTTTGGTTGTTTGTCTGATCAGGGATCAAACCCAGGCTGTGGCAGGGAGAGCATGGAAGCCTAGCCACTATACCACCAGGGAATCCCTGAACAGCTTCTTTTTTTTATAAGTAGTGAATGTAGTTGGTTTTATGACTAATTTTCTCTGGAAATAAAATTTCATAATTACGTGGGAGACAGGAGTTTGTTTTGCTGGGGCTTTATATTATCTTCCTTTGGTTCTAAGTGGACATTGTGTGTGTGTGTGTGTGTGTGTGTGTGTGTGTGGTGTGTCTTATGCCCATCTTTATAGATAAATCATATCTATAAATCATATCTCCTTTTAAATTTGATAGAGGAAGCTAGTAATTAAAATTTTAATTTTGGGTGTTATTTCGCCAAAGCTTCTTTCTATGTAGACCTGTGGAATTTTTAATTTAACACTCCCTTGGCCTCATCCTCCTTCCCAAACCTTCCTGCTTCCCTAGAGTATTAAAGTCAGTAACTATACTCATACATGTTCACGACATAAACGTTCTACCCAAGAGTTAGGGGTCCAAATAGGAGCTGGATGGTGTTTTTATCTTTTGCTTTGTCAGGGTAGCTTCCAGATGATTGCTCTCT
This sequence comes from Lyroderma lyra, assembly GCA_004026885.1. NCBI lineage: Eukaryota > Metazoa > Chordata > Mammalia > Chiroptera > Megadermatidae > Lyroderma > Lyroderma lyra. The sequence goes on from PVJL010005017.1 coordinate 24,520, forward strand.
TGAACTTTCTCTTCCTTTAACATCTATTTCTTTCTCTTCTAGAGTTGTTTTGACTTTTTGAAAATCGAATTCACTTTGTTTTAAAAATATATATAAATGTGCCTTGGGCTTTGAACAGCTTTCAATTGTACATTTTGCTTCTTGTTGTTAATGTTTTCCAATTTTTCCCAACTCTAAATGCTTTAAAAAAATGTTTAATAGCTCTTAGTAATCATCAAAGTTCTATTTGATTCTTAATTTGGCCTTCTTTTCTCTCTGCTTTTGCCACCATCCAATTCTAAAGCACTCTTTAGACACTTTAGAATTTAGGGTCCACTCATTTTCAACCATTTCATATATTTTTTAAATATTTCTTTCAAAAAATATATTATGGTAAAAGCACTTAGCATGAGATCTACCCTCTTAACTACTTTTTAAGTGTACATTATTGTTGACAAGATGTACAATGCTGTATAACACTTCTCTAGAGCTTAGTCATCTTGTTTGACAGAAAGTTTATGCCCGTTAATTAGGCACTTACTATTTCCCCCTCCCCCAGCTCCTGGCAACCAATATTTCACTCTTTGATTCTATGATATGACTATTTTAGATACTTTATATAAGTGCACTCATGCAGTATCTAACACTATGCAATTGAGTTATTTCACTTAGCATAATATCCTCGGGGTTTGTCTGTGTTGTTTTAGATCGCAGGAGAGCCCTCCTTTTTAGGCTAGCTAGTATCATATGTATACACCACTTTTTCTTTATCCATTCATCTGTCTGTCGGTGGACAGTTAGGTTTTTTCACTTGTTGACTATTGTGAACACAATAGGAGTGTTCGTATCTCTTTGAGAGCCTGATTTCAATTTTTGTGGATCAATAACCACAAGTGATTTTGCTGGATCACACAGTAGTTTTATTTCTAAGTTTGATGCATCTCCATACTGTTTTCCATAGTGCTGTCACCATGTTGCATTCTCACCAACAGTGCCAAAGAAAAAGAAAAGAGTGCTTAGTAATTAACTAAGGAAATGAAAGACTCATGTACTGAAAACTGCAAAACATTAAGGAAAGAAATTGAGCAAGAAACAAACAAATGGAAAGACATGTGTATTCAGGGCCTGGAAGGTGGAGTATTACTAAAATGTCCGTACTACAAAGCAGTCTGTAGATTCCGTGCAATCCCCATCAAAATGCCAATGGCATTTTTTACAGAAATGGAAAAAAACAACTTGACCAATTTATATTTTTATACAATCTACATCTGGAAACTAATGATACAAATTTACAAGTGACAAAACAATATATTGAAAATAAGAATGCCTTGCCCCATATTCTGGTAAGTTACCCACCTAGGAAGCTAGAAATAACATTATTGAAATGAGTTATGGCATTTCCTTCTATTGGAAATTCTAGAAGCTTTCTTTTGCAGGCAATGGAAAGAAGATTGTGTTCTTCACAACCCCACATTTCAGACTGCTTTCACTGTTATTAAAAAGAGAGTAAAATGATGTAATAATGCATTTCTCACGAATTCAGAATATAACATGATAGACAATTGGCCATTTGATTATCTACTTTAAAAAGATTGAAATAACAACCATTTGCTTTATGTGAATAACATGTTTTTGGGTGCCAACTCTAGTGTTAAGGTAACATCTTTAATTGCAGCACAGTTAACTTGTATATGTGCAATGAAATGAATCATTATATTTTTCAAATTTTTAAAATGTACGATAAACATGTAACATGAATTGTAAATATGATGGAAATGAAAGACGTACTGTAGGACAACCTGTCTGTCCACAAAATAGATACTTTAAAAACAGTTTTCACCTTTGGTTCTATTCATTTGCTATAGTTAAAGGGATTATGTTTCTAAAGTATCAAATGACGGTTTTTGTTAATGCCAACCTCACAACCATCCTCTCCTCCCACCACACCCCCAGCCCCATCAACGACATTTATTGCCTCTGCCTAGACCAAAGTCATTACCGCTTAGTTTGGAGTGGGCCGTCTAATCTGTTTGGGTCTCTAGGCCAGTGGTTCTCAACCTTCCTAATGCCACGACCCTTTAATACAGTTCCTCATGGTGTGGTGACCCCCATAAAATGATTTTCGTTGCTACTTCATAACTGTAATGTTGCTGCTGTTATGAATCATCATGTAAATATCTGATATGTGTTTTCCGATGGTCTTAGGCGACCCCTGTGAAAGGGTCGTTCGACCCCCAAAGGGGTCACGACCCACAGGTTGAGAACCGCTGCTCTACAGAAAGAATACTTTTGAAAATCATATTATATGAAGAAAGTAGTCTTCTAAATTCTAAGTTTTCCTTTACTATATTGAGCCAAACCTAGTTGCCTTGAATCATTGAATCTTACTATACATGAAACTATGAGAAGGGCAGTCTTGATCTTCACCCTTTGTTGTCACATCCAGTTTAGTACTTATCCTTCTCCCTTTTATTTTCAAAAGTGTCCCAGTTTTAAGGCTCCATTAACTATAAGGGAATAAGAAGAATGCAGAGTAAATTCCTATGAAACATGCATGGAAAATGGAAAACTCGTCTTGAAAAGAGGAAGAAAAAATCAGGCCAAAAAAACAAGAGATCGATGCAGGTGTCCTCAGGTGCTACTTCTCCTGGTGGTAAACTCGATGGGAAAGAAGCAGGTTTAATGGTGGAAACTAATTCCCGTGCAGTTTGCTGTAAGAGATAAGTAGTATGTTGCTTCTTGCTTCTTTCCTCTGTCCTGGGAAAGTTGCTCAGCCTTTGGAAAGCTTGTGTGGTCAGCACGTTGCCACATTCTACCATGGCGCCCTCTGATAGATACACAGTGGCTGAGTGTTACAGATTCCCAGAAACCTATACACGGTGCAGTGGGGAATTCCAGAGTTTTCACCTATTCACACACTTATAAGTGATGAAAGGAATCATGGAGCCAGTAGGTCCAGGGTCAGAACAAGGACGTCTCAGAGACTAAAGGCTGGATGACAGGCTTCGGCAGTAGTGACCAGTCACTGCGCTGCACAAAAGACTTGAACGTGGACTCAAGATTCAATCCTGCCACCATGAAAATACATACCTTTCTGGCACATAACACTACCTTGAGAAGATCAAAAGAAGAGACTTCTGAAAACAGGAGAGACAACATTAGTAGGGAGTTTGCTCTTTGACTGGACTGACTTCCCATGTTTGGGTTGAACTTCTTCCTCCTGTACTCCATATATTTATAGCACATCAGCAGTAAACACACACACACACACACACACACACACACACACACATCATATGAATACACATCATCACCAGAGTTCTTCCACGTCTGCCAGGATTTTTTTCTCAAGGGCCCTGGCTTTGTAGAGTTGGAAGTATACATTAGGCACCCAGAATAAGATCAGGAAAATGTTTTTTCTCCAGTCTCTGTATGGTCCTGGGAACATAGGTTCACAATATCTATTTAAAAAATGATTCTTAGGGGTTCCCTGGTGGTGTAGTGGCTAGGCTTTGGTGCTCTCAATAAAAAATTTTTTTTAAATGATTCTTATAGGTGATCACACTTGATTTTATACAGATTATGGGGAAGGTTCAAGTTATTTCTGAATGACCTTCTGGAGACCAGGAAATCCAGGGCAAACTATATTAAGGATTTCTCTATAACTGTGTTTGCAATTAGAAAATCACTCTTCCCAGAGAAGGTAGAGTATATCCAGGTGGGGGGTGGAATATGGAATTATTTTGCTGTACACCAGGCTACTACAGTCTTAATGTATTTTAAGTTAACATTGATTATTTTATATTAACTATACCTAAAGCTAGAATAATTTTATAAAGGACCACAATTTTAAATTAGATGTCATTCAGAACTTAGAAATTTTAAGTTTGGAAGAGATAACAAGGTTTATATGCTGTAAATTACATTGTACCTGCTGAAGGGCATAGGGAAGCAATGCCAAAATCAACCCCAGGAACACTTTTGGGCAGCAAAATGTATGATTATTCTCACTAAGTGGAAAATGAAGATTATAAATTGTTTTTATATCAGTTCAAATTAGGCTTTGCTGCCAAAAGAATAAAGGACAGTTCAGGTTTTATAAGTGAATTACACATCTCTTTGTGGCTTTCAGAATGTTCGGGATTTTGGAAGGGAAGATCAGAGGTTGTGGACTCATGCACTTTTATCTACTAATCCCTGAATATAAGTGAGAATTGCTAAAACTCCATCCTGACCTCCAGATTAAGATCAGTCACAGGTACCCTTGGCCAGCCTGGGAAACGTTTGCAGTATTTGCCAAACAAACGTAGACTAGGAAGCAGAGCTGGATAACTTTGCACAAATAATTGTTCTTTGCTTAACTCCTTAAACTCCAGTTTGCCTCAGCCTCACTCCCACATCACCAGCTGTCCCTTCACGTTCCCCTTGGTGTTTGCGTCATTTTTTTGACAGTTGAATGTCAAAATTCACGAACTGCAATACTTGGATCTACCCTTGGTATACACCTACTCCAATGGTGATCTCATGTAGTTTCAGGGCTCTACAGCCATATAAATGCTTCCTAATTTATTCTACATATAAGACTTCCCTGAACTCCAGACTCATCAATACCACTGTCTCCTAAATAGCTCCACTTGAATGACTAATGAGAGTTTTCAAACCAAACATGTCCGAATGAAATTGCTTATTATCCTACAAAGCCCATTTGTTCTCATGGTGTTCCAGAAAAGGTCTTGTAGTTGTTCCAGACCCGTAGAGTTGCTCTGTCCTCTTATCGACTAGTACAGTCACACATCCATATCAGGACTTATCAATTTATGCCGTAATTTGTTTACATCTTTTCCCTACTGGACTTCGTGCTTCTTGATGGCAGGAAGCATGATTTATAAAGTTTGAGTTTTAAGTTTTTTGACATTAGTTGAGATAGATTGTTTGGTAATCATGTCATAATTCTTAACACTGGCATGCCCTCACTTCATTGCTGCCAAGATTCGAGGATTTGTAGCCATACAAAATAATGATCTTAATATATAATCGTGTTATATTTATATGATATATAACACATAATATCTGTAGTTAAGATCATTAATTACAGTAAAATCACTAATATGTCTTACCATATCATGGCCTCATTTAAACAATATTGTTACCTGGAGTTTCTCTGAGACTTGCTTTCATTAGACCTGGTGATGAGGTTTGGAGGATGAAGCAAATCCTTCTTCAGATGTCTTTCGGGGCTTGTCATTCTCTACCAGATGTAACATAGAAGTTGTGAAGACCAAATTGGCTTCAGTTGTTGCGCAATATCTTCCTTTCATATTTTATATACGGTGTCCAGCGGAAGTGCTGCCATTTTTAAAGTCATTAAAATATTGTTATGTTACAGAATTACTTGCTTATGATTTTGTAATAAAATATTTGGTGTAGATTACCAGTTCATTAAAAAAATGTCATTACTTCTGCTGAACCCCGTATAAAAGAATGAGAAATTGTCTTGTTATCTGTAGTCCACTCTCTATCTATCATCACGTGTTTTTGATGGGTGGAAAGGAGAATATTTTCACAGGTTTACTGTCAAAGCTTCTACTTTATTATGAAAGAGATACAAGGTTTTTAAAGCTATATTAAATATTTTTAAGTGTCAAAAGAGAACCGACTCTGGGTGTTGAACACATAATGCAACACATGGATGATGCACTGTAGAATTGTGCACCTGGAACCTATGTAATTTTTGCTGACCAATGTCACCCCAATACATTTAATAATTAAAAATATATTTTTTAAATCAATAACAAATTATGTATGCAATATATTTATGACATGCAACTGATGACTGGTAGCCTCTTTTTAATTAAAAATATTTTATTTTGAGATGATCATGGCTTTACATACAGTTGTGAGAAATAATGCACAAACATTGTATCCTATGCCTAGTGCCCAAGGGTAGTGTCTTGTAGAACTATAGTATAATATCACAACCAGGATATTGATGTTGACACTGGTGCAGTTAAAACACAGAACAATCCCATTACCATGGGTATCATTCCTGTTGACTTTTTATCACGACAACCACTTCCCTCTCATAACCTTTCCCCATTCTTACCCAACTGGAAATTACTAATCCGTTTTCCATTCTCATAATTTTGTTATTTTAAGAATATTATATAAGTGGAATCATAGAGTATATAATCTTTTGGCATGTTTTTTTTTTTTTTTTTTTTTCACTCAGAATAATTATCTGGAGATTCATTCATGTTGTTGTGATCTAATTACCTGTCGGTGGGAAATAACAGTATGTGATATTTTCTGGCCCATTTATAATGAAGAAACCCATGAGTTTGTATTTGAATTGCCCTGACTAGTTCTTCAGGACTTTCAGGGTGAGACAAACAGTAGCCAGTTCTGAAATCATCTGCCCAGTGATCATCAAAACAGTTCTCTTTATATTACATATTTGGGTTTGACTATGGTTTTATTTTTTGAATGGAGAATAAATCATACGATTTTTGTTTGTATGTATCAGATGAGTGAAATCACAAGTGAAATTGAAGTAAAAATAAATTAAAAGCCTTACTTCACCCATGACTGTGTCATAGAATAAAATAAATTGAACCAGCAAGGTACTCTTCTCATAGTCATGAGAAACTAGAGCATTAAGTTTCATTGTATATTCTATCAGAATCTTTTTCAGCTTACTCAGTCTCAAGGAAAGTCATTGAAGTTTAAATTTATTTGCAAATTTATCCCATAAAATTGAGGTGATAAACAAACATATTCATATTGCTAAGTCAACCAATATTATGAATCAATTGTGATCTCATTGGAAGATTTATAATACAATTCAACATGGCGTTAAAACTCCATTCATTCTCTGCAGAATAAATGCAGATGTGATTTATAACCTAACAACTAATAGGACTTTAAAATACTATTATGTGTCACTTTGAATGTGAAATATGTATCATCAGATCTGATCTCTGCAGTAGACTTTTTCAGTGAATGTGGTTATAGGCACACTTCCTCTTGTTTTTAGTTTATGTGGAAAATAATGATCTTAAACTAATATATCAAAATGTGTTATTAAATTCTTCTGAATGACTTCATGTAAGAGGACTGTCTGGAAAGTATCCAGCCATGTAATATGAAAAATAGAGGCATTTATGGTTGGGGTTTTTTTCTGGACAGCCCTCGTTTATCAAGTTCCTTTTATGCTCTATAAGTTTATTGCAGAAATATCACTTGCATTTTTCATTATTACCATCAGTAGTAGTTTCTCATGTGAAATGGATGCAGTAAGAATATTCATCATAGTTATATCTAACTAGATTTAACATAGATCTCTTTATAATTATAAAACTTAGGAGGGATTTTGCACTGAAATCCAAGACCTTTCTGTAAGTTGCAGAAGTAAATATTATAAAATAATATGTGTAATAAAAAATCTAATGATTGTTTAATGCATATTCTGTACCAGATTTTGTGATAACTGCTTTATAAGAATAAATTCTTAATTCAACCAGCCACCACGATAAAGATAATTATCCCAATTTTAGAGCAAAGAAAATTGTGATTTAGAAAGGTTAAATAATTGATCCAACAACAAACTATTAGTAATTTATAACATCCATATGACACTCATCATTTACTTTAAAATGATATATGACAGTGCCCTTTCACAGAGAAAAATTAGAGCCTTTGTTTCATTTTCTGGTGTAGTTTAGATCCTGACAGTAAAGAAAATTGTTCTACATGAGTGATTTGAGCTCAGAAATATGCACATGCACAGACACAAGTTTCAAAGGTGAAAGGCTCAGGGGTGAATTCTGCTGAATTTAAGTGGATAATGAAAGTATCTGGGGTATTTTATACACCCTGTTTCCAAACACTGCATAAGAATAGGTCTTTCTCTCTAAGAATTTTTAGGTGGACAAAATCTTGCATAGGTCTAAAAATAATAGGCTGAAAGTATCCAAAAGCAGAGCATGGCTTAACATGTGCAAACAAAAGGACATTGTTCTGAAAAATATATATTATAAAAAAACAAAGAAAATTTTAGAAAACATTTAGAGTAAATGCAGAGTCCGAACTAATAGATAAAAGATGACAAGCACTAAAAATAGACAGATGGGGAAAAAGGAAGTGGAAGGAAAAAAGTAAGTAAAAATGCAGTATGAAGAAGTAAATAATCTGTCGTGGTGGCAATAGAGAACAAAGTGATGCCCTGGAATCTAATTCAGTCACCAAGAAGCAGTATAAGGAGCTTCACACTAACATAGAAATGAAGAAGGCTGTGAGAATTGTGAGAGCAGTGGGGGAAAGAAATAGTCAGACCATGGAGGTATTGCCAGTTCGGTCCCAGACCACTACAGTGAAGTACATCACATGCTACTTTAGTCTATGAAGCGTGCAAAAGCACTATGTCTATAAAAATGGATATACCTTAAGTTGAAAATAGTTTATTGTTAAAAAATGGTAACCATCATCTGAGGCTTCAGTGAGTCATATCTTTTTGCCTCGATGTGGATGGCTGCCTACTAATCAGAGTGGTGGTTGCTGAAGGTTAAAGTGTGCAAATTCCTTTAAATTAGACGACATGAAGTTTGCTGCATCCATGGGCTCCTCTTCTGCGGGATGATTTCTCTGTAACATTCGAAGCTGGTTGATGGCATGTTACCTACAGAACTTCTTTCAAAATAGGAGTTAATCCTCTCAACATTGCTGCTGCTTTATCAACCAAATTTATGTAATATTCTTAAGTCTTTGTTGTCATTTCAACAGTCTTCAGAGCATCTTCACCAAGAGTAGATTTCATCTCAGGAAACCACTGTGTTTGCTCCTCCATAAGAAGCAACTGATCGTCTGTTAGAGTGTTGTCGTGAGATTGCAGCAATTCAGTCAGCTCTTCATGCTCTACTTCTGAGTCTGGTTCTCTTGCTGTGTTCACCACATCTGCTGTTATTTCCTCCACTGAAGGCTTGAACCCCTCTAAGTCATCCATAAGGGTTGAATTAACTTCTTCCAAACTCCTGTGAATGTCGGTATTTTAACTTCCTCCCGTGAACTTAGTTAACTAACTCCTTGGTGCAAGAGGCTTTGCTTCTGGCCTGTCTCAGCGTTGTGCCTTCCTTACTGAGCTTAATCATTTCTAGCTTCTGATTTAATGTGAGAGACATGCGACTCTTCCTTTCACTTGCACACTGAGAGGCCAGTGTAGGGTTATTCACTGGATTAATTTCAGTACTGCTGTGTCTCAGGGAGTACAGAGGCCTGAGAAGAGGAAGACAGATGGGGAAATGGCCAGTTAGTGCTAACAGGCCTGCTAACCCAACAAGCATTCGGCAGCCTGTCAGAAAATACGAACATCTGTGAAGCTCACGGTCTTACATGGCCGTGATTAGTAGCATCCCAAAAGAATTACAGTAGTAACATTAAAGATCACCTCTACAGATCACTGTAACAAATATAATAATAATGAACATGTTAGAAATACTGTGAAAATTACCAAAATGTGATACAGAGACACAAAGAGTGAGTGATGTTGGGAAAATGGTGCCAATAGGCTTGTTCCATGTAGATTGCTACAAACCTACAATTTGGAAAAACGAAAACAAAAAATGAAAAACAGTATCTGCGAGGCACAGTAAGTTTAGTGCAATGAAACGAGGTATGCCTTTGTATGTTAGATGGATGATGTGCATAACCAAAGGGAAAACCAGAGCAAGTTAAGCAGAAGTGATTATTAAAGTCAAAATATCCTAGTCTACAGACCAAAATTTCTCACTATGAACAAAGTAGTCCAAAAGAAACGGACTGACATTGAGACCTGTCCTGTCTCCCTGTCCTTTATTGTTATTTAGAGCTATAAGAAAAAGATTCTGCATCCAGGTAGATAAAAAGAGATGCAATAACCTAGTTGAATGCATACTTTGCATCAAGGATAAATTCAAGAAGAAAATGTATTGCAGTCAGAAGAGTAATGGAGGGAAACATTGGTGATCCAAGAATTCTATATACAAATTGTGTTCATATTCATAACCAAGTAGATTTAACTCTGAAATGTCTAAATCTAATATCTCTTTTTTTTTTTTTTTTTTTTTTGCTTTTTGGTATGTGGGTGGCTCCCTGGCCGGGAATCGAACCCAGGCCGCAGCGCTGACAGCGCCAGCGCCGAAGACTTAAGCCACTACACCACCAGGGAACTCCCTAAATCTAATATCTCTCATTTATAACCTCAATACATATTTTATGAATGGTAATAAAGTTAATTGAGACAGAATACAGCTAACCGGATTATCCACTTACTCAGAATTTTTAGCATCTTTTTAGGAGAAAGGCAAATTCTTTAAAAAAAAAAATTGGATGTTTTAAAAGGATCAATGAAAATAATCTCTTAATTACAGGTCAAATATGTGAGTAAAAAAATTTATCCATCTTTCACATAGATTGGGGACTAGGAAAATATCAAGTAGAGACTTTGAGAGCCCAAAGGGATTCCTGTAGGATCAATTAAATGGTTGCTTTAGATCTGCAGGCTGCAGACTCAATTAGAGCCACAGAAACCTGTGTTAATAGGGATTGATTTATTAAATGAAAAATCCAAAGAAGTCTATAAAACATGCAGATGGGTACAAAAACCCAAGAGCTTCTAAACAGATTAATACATTCAAGAAATAGGAAGCGGTACACGCGTAGGGCGTGAAACAGATGTTCACAGGGCCGACAAGAAGCAGCCTGTGGAGGGGAGCTGGCAGTGGGTCCTCAGCAAATACCTGGGACAGGTGTTAGAACTAAGCTTGAGGTGGGCCTTTGAAAGCCCAGCGGTATTTGAAGGACCACAAATGAATCCATTGGGTAAACTGTTAGGAAGAGCAACAATCAGACTCTTTAGGTACTATAAACTAAAAAGTAGGTTGGGACTAGACTGGCCAATAGTATTCGTTACATTTCTTAAAATAATCTAAATGCTCATTTTAAAAAGTCTCTTTCCAGTAACATTCATGATTGTTTTTCTCATTCATTAAGTACAAAAGAATATTCCCCATTAAGGAAGCCTCTGTTGCACCCATTTGTAACGACACACGTGACTCTTTCTGTTATTCCATGAGTAAGTTCTTAGGGCGTGCATGAGTTGGAGATGGTGCCTTGTTGTCATTGAAGCACTAGGTGTATCAGCTCTCCACCTCACACCTCACCAACCCCTTCCTGATTGATCCCCTAATCAGATCCTAAAGTTCCATGACGTGGCATAAAAATCGTCCGTTGTGATTTGGTTTTACGAGGTAGGAGGATTCTGAGTGTGATCCTCTTTGCTGTAGGCCGTTTCTGACACTGTTCTTTGTTGCTGATGGAGATATGATTAACTTTGATTCAGTGGCACCAATTTAAATGAGTCATTTTTACTTTACTGATTTCAATCCATTGATACTCACACTCATACTCATATGTAATAGCCATCATGTGTCAGAAATGGCTAATTTCCCTCCCAAACAGCAAAAGAATTTTGCCTACATGTGATTTAAGGGGAGAAGTGATTATTTTTCTCTACTTCCACCCCTTGTTCTGATGAAAATTTCTGTCAGTTGGAAAATATCTAAGTGAGGCAAGTAGCACCTTCAACAAAACTACAAGTAGTGCTACACCGTGTATGAGAATGTATATTGTATTTGTGAAATGACTTGCCATTCTGAAGGCATTTATTTTTCTCCCATTTTCCAAAGGGTTCCATTGCCACTTACCCTGTTTCTTGTTTTAGGTGCATATGGTACACCTCCCCACCCTCCGCACGCCCACACAACCTACCTCACATTCAGGAGCATCCACGTTGGAGAATCACAGCTACTTAATAAAGAGGCACAGGAGAAATCTTCAATATTTCAAAGAATTGACACATTGTATCTGAAAGGAAGTATTACAAAGTTCCAGCATTCCAACTTAAATTGAACCAGTAAGGAAGTATTAGAGAAAATTGCAATTTTCTGAGTTTCTTTTTATATTTTCACCACAGTGAATAAGGGAACTGAGCATTTTTGACTAAAGAAACATTTCCTTTAGAGAAGGTTTTGTTTTCATTGGAGAGCAGCTTGTGGTATTATTATCATTAAGAATTTTAACCAGAACTGTGTGAGTGAATGTCAGGTTAATACGTCATGTTTTGAGACATGTGAAGACAAAAGAAAACCTAAATTTTGTAGAATATTATGACAGGAAAGAGATGTTGAACAGAAACATGTATTACCCACCATAGTAGCCAGTTTCTCATATCTCAATTTCTCATCACCACTCTCTCTTATTCATTCATTTTAAGTAGATTCCAAGGAGGAAAAGGCAAGAAACATAACCAGGGAATAAGTCTTTTTGAGGAAAAGATTGTACTCTGATGGGAAAGACACATAATTGTGCAAATGCAGTGGTCTGATATTCAGACCTTAAGCTCTGGGTATAATAATAAAAGTATGTCTTTTATCAGCTTTTCTGTTAGATTACTTTCTACCTTGAGACTTCATTTTACCAGGTAAAGAAATTAAATCTCGGCCAGTTCTGTTCATTTTGGCTGATCCAGGGTAACCTTCTTTATGGTTTTCCCTTGTTTTTTCCAAGGATTGTGTTTAAGTTAGTGGTGAGAGGGTGAGAGATATGTGCAATGCCATGGTGTCGTGTTCGTTTTCTCTCCACGTTGTCACCTAGTAAGGCATTCTATCCACCTGGTCTTGGTGGTTAGTAGAGGCAGATTATTAATGTGTCCTTCTTGACCCTACCTCAGGGCCTCTTGGTCCCTGTAGCTCTTCACCCTCAGACAGTACAGCATGCCCTTGTGACTGCCCTAGAATGGGTGGGGACTCTGTGAACCTATCCAGTGAACCTGCCTGGACCCCACACTTGACTACACATTTACAACCATCTGCTAAGAGCCTGGCTGCCTTCTCAGATCCCCCCAGTGGGGCACAGCACAGCCTTCTCTGTTGTCAAACTCTTAACCTATTTGAAGTTCTATTACCCCAAACCTATCCCATTGAACTGGACTCCTATTAAAGACATTAATAATCCCAAGGTCTTGCTTCTCCACCAATTCTCATTTCGAGCCTGGAGATAATAACCTTTCTTTATATGAATCAGTGAAAGAAAAGATGAGAAAAGTGGCTCTCTTTTAAGTAGTCTCTTAACTCTGTGAGCTACGGTTTTATATTTTATGTTCTTAGATTCTTACAGCCTCAGATTTTGAAGTTCTATACAAGGAATTTGTTAACACCCTCACCCCTTTTTAAATTAAACATTTCTTTGTTTCTGTCAGTATTTTTTACTTAACATTGAGGACACACATATGTCACAGTATAGTTTAATGGAGAAAAATAAATTACTAGAGGGAGTTCCCTGGTGGTGTAGTGGCTAAGGCTTTGGCGCTGTCAATGCTGTGGCCTGGGTTCGATTCCCAGCCAGGGAGCTACCGCAGGGAGCCACCCACATAATAAATAAATAAATAAATTACCAGAGCAAATATATAAATGTGTGTGTGTGTGTGTGTGTGTGTGTATGTGTGTGTGTGTGTGTGTGATATCATTATGCTACATAAGTAACTATAGGATGTGATAAATATTATAATGGAGAATACTGTGAATACATGGAGAAGAAAATGGTGTTGTCCAAGTGTTGATATTATAAATTATTTTAAGGTAGATTTAATGCTTTTTCTCTAATCTCCCCACTGCCTAGAGTTTCTCCCATAGGAAATGTCTACATTTATGATTTGTAGTTCATGTGAAAATGTATATATCTCATTTAGGTTTCCATATTTATTAATTTTGTTCTGAATGCACATACAAGGTTTTTGTGTCAGAAACAGATTATCATTATTTACTTAAAAGCAAATAACAATCATATGGTTCTCCACATTGCAATTCTTACTCCTGGGGAGGTGCAATAAATTCAGGTCAAATATACTCTATGTAGAGAAATGTTGAAAAAAATATGAATCTGGATACTTACATAGAAGGGAGAAGAAATATTTCCCCTTCTCTATTAAAAGCAGAAAAAAAGAGGAAAGGATCCTGCAATCTTATTCCAGCCTTTTGAAATATCAACAAATTCTTCAAAGGGCCAGGCAATCCCAGTGCCTTCAGCTTTGCAACTCAGAGCTGTCTCCAGACTCCTGGACCTCATCACCCCCTGAAACATAAACACACGCCCCAGAGTTACTCATTCTCTTTTGAGCTCTAACTATATTGTTGTAAATGATTTTCCCGAGCTTCATTTGAATCCAGGGTCCAAAGTTTCAGTAAAGGTACAGTAAAGACATTATATAACTCTGCAGAAACCAAAAGATATTTTTGGCACACACATCTCTGATACTTACTCATAGAACATAGAGGAATTATATTGGGTATTCAGAGTTTATTCTCTTGAAGCACATAAACCATCCTCAACTTCCAGAAATCCCCATTACAATGAGCTAATGTTTCTATTTTAAGAACTCATAAACAAAATCCCACATATTTTTCTGCCCAATAACCGTTTCTGGTCTTAGTGCCAGCTTGAACCTATAGGCAATTGAATGTAGGATATAAGAGAGTTCTGAAAAACCATAGATGATTTCCTTTTGGAAGTCTAAGTGTGGACTATGGCTAAACTAATTTTATTTTATTTCTTATTGTACCTAACATAGACTCTCGTATAACCTTTACAAATGGAATACAACACATTTGCTAAAAAAAAACAAAAACAAAAAATTAAGTCAAAGTTTACACTGGGAGTAAAGGTAGATTTCTAATTTTTATGTCAGTGATACTGGAAATCTCAATGGTAGGCTGAACTTGCACTGTTAAGACAATTTTTTCATAATGGATTCCCCTTTCTGATACAAGAGGAGAATCTCATTTTCCTTTTTACCCTTCTGATCAGTTACTACTGTTTTAGAACCATTTAAAGATGAAGTCATTTAAACAAACAAAATTTATCTTTGAAGAATTTTTTAAGTATTGTTAACATCCTTTAAATTAATATAGAGGATAATTTGTTAATTTAATAGTGGTAAAAATTGGTAGTTCAATTAAAAGTTTTTTACTGCTTGTTAAATTTACTTTTTAACTCAGATTTTTTTAGTCTTAAAACCTCCGAAACTTTGAAATCAAGATTTCTTTAATTTTGGACAGATCTTAGTTAATAGAAATGCAGTGACATAAAAAAAGACCACTCTATGGCCACCATTTGTGACAATATCTACTAGTGAGACACTAAGCATTAGGGACGTTAAGTGTTCATTTTAATGCTGACTTAAGAAAATCTTAGTAAGTTTGGATTTGCATTTTCTCATTTTAACTAGGTAGTTAATAAGACTTCACTACGTCACTGGGTTATTAAAAAGAGAGCCTTTTAAAACTTAAGGAATCCTATTAATACCAAATGAAGAAAATCCATTATGCTAATAAATGCTGATTATTTGTAAATTGCCTTAAGACATTTTCTGCATCACAATATGAGGCTGTCCTTTATATCGGTAAATGTGAACCTGTGATTGCAGTGTATGTGACTGTTAGTATTTATTTATAAGGTGCTCATAAAATATGAATGTAACAGAGTATACTTCAAATCATGTGTATTTTTCTCAGGTAAATCCTGCTAAATGTTTGATCACAGGGGCATCAAAATAGTATTGTGTAAAAATATCTACTTAGTTCAATCAAAAAAATATAAAGACAATCTAATTAGCAAGGTGCACAAAGACATAAAATGAAATTCCATTTTTCCTGAGATTTTGTTCACTTGAACAAGCCATTTTTAATCTGCATGAGTTTTGTCATGTAGGAAATCCAAGTTTCCTTGAGCAGAACTGAACACACAAAAGGCAGGAATTTACAACTGTGTCTGAGACCATAATTTTGATTTTCATATGATGTATGTAATTTTCATTCTTATACACTCTCTTTTATTAAGGAAAGGAGTAAAGCAATTGCCCAGCAACACCAGGACAGATGGATTCAATGATTGAGCCAGCAGTGGGCGGTCACCAGGTAAGCACGCGTTGATGAGCGTGGTCCCACCTGACTAGCAGTGAGGGCGGGAAGGCAGAGATTCCTTCCGGGGTAATGTGACATTTGAGGACTGGGCCTTGAAGGAAACAGATGAGCGAGTAGGGGTAAAAGAACCAGAATAAGAAAAGGCAGAGAGACAAGAAACTGCAGGATCTATCTGTTGAGTAATGAGTAGTTGTTGAGTGGGAAGGGTGGCAGAATACACTAACCCCAAGAATGCCACTTTGGTATATTGATTATTTTGAGCTGTAGGCACTTGAAAAACAGCAAATGCTGAGAAAGGCGTTCTCTGACCTCCCCGTATCTGTCTAAAGACAGATCTACCAACACAAAACAAAACAAAACAGAACAACTCAGTTGTCATAAATCCTCTCCTGGGAGCCTCATCGAGCATGGAAGACTGCCTTACTGCGGGAGAGGAGACAGCACATCCAGGCGCACTTTGTCACAGATTATTGTATTATCCATCAGTTCCTCTAAGGCCACATTCATCTTTTCTAAAAATCATTTACTGTCCCCTAAGAGGCCCAAAGCTGTCACTTAGCAAGCACCACACCAATTTTGAGGTTTTGGTTTTGCTTGGTGACTGCAGGACAGTGGCCTGCAGTGGGAGCCAAGATGAAGCAGCAGGCTGACACAGGCAGGGCTTTGGGGGCATCATCACAAACAGGGTCTGAACCTGCCAGCTGGACCTCCAAACCTGGCTGTGCCACTGACCAGTTGTGTGGCCTTTGGAAATTCGCATAACTCATCTTTTCCTCGTCTGACTCGTGTTTAAAGTAGGAATAACTATCCCCTTTAACTTAAAGAGTTGCTTTGAGGATTCAAGAGTAAGTGGACATAAAATATTTAGAACAGTATTTGGCACATAACAAGTGTGTGAACATGTTAAAGTTTTTTTTGTTGTTTGTTTTTTGGTAGTTCCCTGGCTGGGAATCGAACCCACGCTGCAGCATTGAGAGTGAAGCCTAGCCACTGCACCACCAGGGAACCCCTGAATGTGTGAAAGTTAAGAGGAGGAAAGCGTATTCAGGGAAATGAGGAGGGGATACAGGCATTTACTTAAGGGAGAATACAGTTAGCATGAGAAACAAATGGAACAGGTAGAGATGAGGTACAAGATGAGAAAGGCCGGAAGAGAGGTATAGCCAATGAACATAAAAATAAACAAAATAGAAATGTGGGAGCTCATTTTGACACCAACTCAAACACAGTTTCATTATATAATCTGAGACCAGGTTAGCGCACATCATGGGAACCCAAATGATAAAATTCCCTTGTCCTGAAAATTATATTAAAAAAGCAAACAAAACATTTTTTTTATTATTCTCCCATATCTCTTTTTCTTGTTTACTCTTGTTAACAGACATATGGGAAGAAAAAATATTTTTTATTCTTTTACTGTCACCTGTGATTCAAATATAAACTGTTAATTTAAAATTTGAGGAATTGACAACACATTTTTCTTTCAACATGTCTCAACTAGAGGTTTTCAATACTTTCATTTCTAAGGCTTAAAATAATGGAAACCTTTGTACTCTGGTAGATTCCAGTAAAATTTTAAAACAGGTATACCTCACTTGAAATATTGGAAATTGAAATACTACTATAAATATAACTAGCCATGTTCTATGCTCCATAAAATGCAGTATTCAAGAAAGTAGAAGTATCTATTTTTATATTCAATTTATGCATGTGGAAATTACATATACATATATATACTAGAAATATAAGAAGAAAATGACAGATACATATCTATATCTATTTATCTCTCTCTATATATATCTCTCTCCCAGGATTTTGAAAAATAACTTCTTGATTCTTATAGATCTAGTAGGCATAAGTAGATATGATGTAGAGTACTGAATAATAATAACAGTTTAATCAATGTTAAGTGCTGTATATAATAGATGAGATAAATATACATTGTTTTACTTGCCATAAACATAAATGTCTTAGAATCAATCCCGCAATTAGAAAATTGCTGATGATGTTCTCAGATTCCACCTCATTAACACTTCATATGAGTGACAAGAATGCAAAACAGTCCCAACCACCAAAAATTTAAACACTTTCCTAAAAAATTATTTGGTCAAAGAGGCATAAAAGTAATTACAATAAAATATCAAAATTAGGATAATTAAAACACCACATATCAAAACCTATAGGAGTAAACCAAAATTATACATAGAATAATAAAATGCAACTGTAAACACATTTATCACCAAGTAAGAAAATAAAATTAAGAGACTGAAGCTCTTCTCTTATGGCATCGAAGAAATACCAACAAAGCCACTTTATAAAATGTATAAGATCTCAGTTAACACCAACCCCCTCCTCCAGGTTTTATGAATTAGAAACAAATACAATACTGGTTTATTGACAACAAAATGCATTGAAAATTGAGAACATAATCTTCTGATTTGATGGCAGGCTAAGTACATACTCCAACCTCTTAATTATAGTCTGCAAATGTAGAAGAATATCACTGACCATTAGTGGTGGTTTGCTTGTGCTGGAATCTGGGAGTCAAAGTGCAGTGGAACTGGCCAGGAGGGCAACTGGTCATGCTGCTACGAAGGGAAAGCCCAGGTAGTTCCCCTCTTCATGTAAGACAAGCAGCAGCCTCAGTATTCCCTGCCTGCAGGCAGTACAATTCATACAAGAAGTCACATTGGGAAACAAAGACATTCTGGATCAATATAAAGGACCAAAACTGATATCCCAAAGAGTATGTCTCAGTCCTTTCCCAGGCTCGCTCTAAGGATAAAGACCTTGTCCAAAATGCCTGCTCATCCACTAAAGCACAAACTAAGGAAGCAGTCCAAAGGAGAATTATGACTACTACAATGGGATCATGAATCACAATTACCAGAAATCAAAGAAAGTCAAGAGAGACAAGATTCAACAAAGGGAACTAGCGATTTCTAAGTAAAGAGATTGATGGAATAATCAGGCATGTTTTTAAACACATGTATTTACTTTCTACAGAGAGATAAAGGAGAATACTGTATATGGGAAACAAAAAGGACATATGAGAAAACAAATTTTATTATAAGTAAAATCCAGCTTGTTACTTCTATGAAATGTGTCTGTGTTATGAACTATAATATGTTTACTAACTCATCAAAATATCTAAAATAGAACTTATAGAAACTTGAATCATTTATGAAAGCACAGTTGCTTTGGTAATGACCATTACATGTTTCTCAGGGTTTACTTGTTCAAAGATAAATAAAGTCATAGAAAATTTGAAGATATAATCACAGAGATGAATATTATCTGTCAGACCCCTTTGACATAACCAAAGTCCTAGTTTGGGATCTGAGGTTATAACTAGAATATTTGTGTGGATGGCATTTCCTGGAAATTCTGACCAATTAGCTTTATTCGAATGATGAAAAACAGGGGGGTATGGGGGAGTTGGGCCTTTGTCCAGCCACATAAGCTAAGGAAAAACACAATGTGCAATTATATATTCTTTCTCGGTATTTTGTTACTAGTTGTCCATTAATTACTGCACACATATTGGGTGGCAAAATTGAGAAATATTTTAAGAGACAATTGAATATAGGAGAACTACACATTAATGCCAGAGAATCAAACATTGGACCAAATATTCTAAATAATGGCACCAGTTAAATGTGTAAATCCAATCTGCATAACCTACTGAAGCTTGTTCTCTGAACAGAAGCAAGAACATTTTTTGGCATAAAAAAATAGTGAAACTTCATGAACTCTAATAGTTGGTAGGAAATAGGATCATTTATTTACATGTCTATAATTGACTGTTCCTTCCCTTATCTTTGTGAAAAGAGATTATTTTTTAATAACTTCTTTAAAGTATTCAGAAAGCACAGTTGCACCAGGCACTGTGGAAAGGCTCTTGAAATAAATACATGCACAGAAGAGTGTTCTTGAATTTAAAGACCCAAGAGGTAGTGAAGAAAAATAGACAATAAACTGTTAAATTTTATACGCTGAATTTTATAACACACATGTTGACACATTGCTGTGGAGGCACTATAGGGAAGAGTCTTAATTTGGCCTGGGACCTTGGGAAGGGGTTCCCAGAGGAAGTAACATTTAATCTGGTTCTTGAAAGAGACGTAGTTTCTAGACAAAAAAGGAGCATAAAAGCAAAAATGTAAAGGCATCAAGCGCTGGCCAATTAGAGGTGTTCAGGGAGTTGCAACAAGTTCCAGTGCCTACAGAAGAGAGTTCATGGTTTGAACTTTAAGGAAAAGAGAAAACAAAAGTCAGGTGGGGCCTCTTGGTAAGTGAGGCCTTTTCATCCACACTGAGACGTTCAGACTTAATCTCTGAGCCACTGCAGAGCCACAGCTATGTTTAAGAACTTCATTGCGTTTTATTGTAAATTATCCCATGCTCGTTAAAAAAAAAAAGATATACCTAAGACTATAAAATCACCAGTTTTCTGAATGACCCAGAGATAACTACTGATAATATTTGTGAGCAACTTTTTCAAGCTTTTCCATTTTATATTAATACACACACACACACACACACACACACACGAATATATAATACATAATACATGTAGTGTTTTGCCCCTTTTTCTACTTACAAATATATGGAATACATCTCTCCAATATAATGAGTGGAGTTATACATTTTTGTTTTTTGATGCACATAGAATATAGGTTATAGACATTAAGATATCGCTTCTCGGCCTTTTGGCTAAGATCAAGTGTAGACATTAAGATAATAGTCAATGACATACACTTTTAAAAAGGGCAGTAACATTATGAAATTTGATTTTTTAGAGAAATTATTCTAATAAGAATGTGGAAGATCTGTAGGGAGAGTGAGATACTGATGGCAGAAGAGCTAGCTTAGTTGCTATGAGAATGAACCAGATGACTGAAGATGAGGGCTGGGAGTAAATTAGGATCGGGACCAGGAAATTAGAGAAGAGAAAGTGATTCTAAGAGATATATCAAAGGCAAAATTCACTCTGCTTGAACCTAATTGGTTCCAAGTAAGGGTGGGCTGTAAAGGGTTACATACCAGGTCCCAGTTGTTCAAACTCTTCTACTCCAAAGAAAGGTGTGCCTTCAGGACTGGCCCTTGGCCAACCCCTAGATCACCCCTGAGCCCTTCAATCTTCTGCCTGAGAACTGTGTTTTCACATGCCTGAGGCTTTCTGTTTTTGTTTTTGTTTTTTGAGGTGTGCTTGGGACAGGGGTGCTGGAGTTTCAGTAGCTGCTTCTCTATGTAACTGACCCTAAATAAAAGCCCTAGACACCACAGTTTGGATAAACTTTCATGGTTAGCAACACTTTGCATAACGCTGTCGTGCATTATTGGGAGAACTGTGTCTTCTGATACTTCCCTGAGAGAGGAAATTTGGAAGTTTGCTCCTGGTTTCTTCTGAACTTCACCCAAGAGCATTTCCCTTTGCGGATTTTAATCTTTATCATTTCACTTTTAGAAACTGTAAGCACAAGTATAACACTTTTCTAAGTCCTCTGTGTCCTAGCAAATCATGGAGTCTGAGGGTGATCTTGAGAACCCTTACACAGAGGGTGACAGAAGGTTCAGAAACCAAGGGAATTGGGTGCTATTAAACTAAAACTGGAATTATGAAATAGCAAATGTGAATTTGTGAAAACCAGGATAAATAGTTCAGTGTTAAACATGATAGATTAAAATATTGAAGGAGAAGAAGGAGAAGAACCATATTAGTCAAAAGCAAATGAATAAATTAAAAACTTCTGATTGAGTGCAGTGAAATGCAACATGTAGTCACAGATAAGGCCAGGTACATAGCACATTTTTATCCTTCCACGAACTTCCCCAAGGCCCTCTTTAGTTACGGTCACCACCAGAGGTAACTGCTCTTCTGACTACCATAACCACAGATTAGTTTAGAATCAGGCACTATATACATACTCTTTTATTAAGCACTTTCTTTTGCTCAACATTATCCCTATGAGATTCATCCATATTTTGTGAATATGAATAATTTGCTTTTTATTGCTGAGTGTTATTACACTGTAAGAATAAATGATACACAATTGTGTATCAGGCTAAATAATGGCCTCCCAATGATGTCTGTGCCCTTGTACCTGGAACCTGTGTATAGGTTACCTTACATTCAAAGGGGACTTTGTAGATGTGATTAAGGATCTTGAGATGGGAGATTATTCTGCATTATCCTGGCGGGATAATGCAATTGCAATGACCCTTCTAAGAGGGAAGCAAGAGGTGAAATTATGGGACAAGATGACATGATGATGGAAACAAAGATTGAAGAGAAATAGCCAAGAGCCAAGGAATGTCAAGCCTTTAGATTAGAACTTTATTCTTCTCTGTAGCCTCCAGAAGGAGTCAGCCCTACTGACACCTTGATTTTAGCCCCAACAGACTTATTTTGAACTCTGACCTCTAGAATTATCACAGAATTAAATGTATGTTTTAAGTCACTCAGCTTTTGGTAATTTTTATAGCAATAATACTAATGCAAATGCTTTATCCATTCTTCTGTTAATAGACATTAAGGCCATTTCAGGTTTGGGACAATTAAGAATAACATTGCTGTGAACATTTTGCCCAATGCTTTTTGTGGAAAAATTCACTTATTTTGCAAATGGGGGGCTTATAGGAACTTTATTACTAGAAACTGACAATTTTCCATAGTGGTTGTACCATTTTACACTTTCACCAATCGCTTCACGTTTCCACAAATATTTGGTATTTTTAGTTCTTTACATTTTTTTTACATTTTTTGATAGATGGATAGTGGTATCTCTATAGAATTAATTTGCATTTCTCTGATAGTTAACTGTTTTGAACACATTGCATACACATACTGAACATTTGGCTACCATTTTGAGATTTCAATTAAAAAGTATACTGTGTAGAAAGAAAGAGCACATATAATGAAAAACATCTTCTGCGTGATTTCAGGGGGTTCACAGAGACCTAATGCCCTTCCTTCCTTCCTTGGACTGTTGGCCAAGGCTTGAACTTGGCTGCTGTTGTTTCCTCCACCTTCACCTATCTACCTGCCGACCCCTACTTCTGTCTCACCCTGTGGTTTAGCAATCTCGAATACCATGAGATGTCTTACCCAATTTGTCTTGTGTCTTGCCTCCACTCCTTCGAAATGCCCTACCTTTTTCAACCCCAGTTTCTAAACCCTCAGTCTCCAGTTAACACTTAGCACACTAATTTTCTCCTCTGGGGAAGTTTTCATTGATCCTCCCAGTCTCTATCAAGTGTCTTGTAATACTCTACTCCTACTTTTGTTACCAAACTTACTATATTCACTATAATTACATGTTTATTTGTGTGTCTTCCCACATTATGATCATCTTGAAGTCAGTGACTCTGTAACAGAGTGCAAAGCTTATGTTTGACAGTCAAATGTTTGTTGAATGAATAAATGAAAGATGAAATATTTAACTTAAAAATTGTATTGCCATTAGTGAGCAGTTCTGCAATTCTCAATTTCCAGAATTCAGTGACTGGTACTGTTGATGTAGTCTGAAAACATATGAGGGCCGTCCAGAAGGTATCCAGCCATGTAATATGAAAAATAGAGGCATTTATGGCTGGATTTTTTCAGGACAGCCCTTTTATATATGTGAAATACCCTGGACAATTTGGGAGGGCAGAGAGCAGGTATCTTTTGACAAACTAATTGTAATGGTTTAATTTCATTTTGAATTTGATAGTAGAGAAGACATCTCTACCTTTTTTTGCTTTTATGGAATATTTGTATTATGGTGCCCCAAGGCACAATTTTCTTTAAGATGTATGTTTGTTTCTGGGTAATAGAAGCTCCTTTAAGTCAGTTTTCATGTTGTTGTTGTTTTTTAATGGTGCAGAGTAGGCAGTCAAGAAGTCCTTGTTAACTGAGTTTTTTGTTTGGTTTGTGTTTTTGTTTGTTTGTTTTTTGTCAGATCATTGAGCTGAAAACACCTGAGTAGGATCTAGCCTGACAAATGTTATCACCTGACATTAACACTTGGGCCAGATCTGTTCTTTTGTTTGTTTTTTTCCCCTAAAAAATGTCCATAGACAAGCTAAAGGCAAAAATATGCCAGAAACTAGTCTTTCCGAAGAGCATGGCCACAATTCTGCACCAGCCATTGGGTTGTGTTAGTTCCATGAAAAGCAAAGGCTCCCTCTCACTTAGGGTGAATGTCACCTTCTCTCACCAGGGACAGTGTAGGCTGCTGGGTATTGTCCCATCAAAGCAAATGCAGTTCTGCTTTGAAGAGAATAATTCCAACTGCTGTTCAAACACAAGGCTTCCTCAGACAGGGTTGAACTATCACCCTTCTTTGCACCAAAGCACGGTGGCTGTAACTGTTCACTCATTCACCAAATTGCATGTTCTAAAGGCTCTACGGCAGATCCTCAGCTCAGTACAGTGGGTCAAGGAGATTGAGAAAAGCGTCTGTATCTTCTCAGACGTATACAATTGTATCTTCTGACTGTGTAACCTTAATCTATTTATTGCTAATAATTTTACCTTGAGAGTTAGCAAAGGAGAAATAAGAAAAATCTAAATTTATCATTTATTTTTGTTCAAACACAGTCTCCTTATCTTTCTGTGAAATGTCAGGATACAATTGTTCTATTTTCATACATTTGCTCCACGAGAAGTTCTCTTTGCACCTCTGGATCTTCCTTAGTGCTTTGACCCATTACCTCCATCAGCTTGCTCCTTTTGTCCTCCTTTGCCTTGCTCTAAAGACTCCCTCCTCTCCTTGAACAGTCCTTTTTCCTACTACTTCAGCACCACTGAGCTCGCTGTATCTGGGGGAAATGCTTTAAAAGACTCATCTATTAAATCTGTTCTGCCATTTCTAGATGTTAAGTGTGACTGGGTTAAAGAATTTAAAGTAGGCCAGCCAGCAATATTTTTCCCAATCCAAGCTAATTTCCAAACATTTCTGACAACGGAATTGAGCTTTAAAACAAAAACACACAAAAAAACTTCTTAGTGCTCAGTATTGCCAGTGTGTGAATGATAATTGGGGATCTGAGAAAAAATTCATCATAATTCTCCTACTCAAAATTGCTTTTGTGCTAGAATGAACTCCTGTTGGGAAAAGAACTTTGGGGCATATTGACTCACTCTCAGGCAACACATAGGGTACTTACCGAATCCCTAATCCAGTCCATGTACTTCAATAAGTGCGCATTCACCAATGTACAAGTAGCAAAAAATAAAAAGTATGTGACTCACCTAATGCTTGGCACACATCTAGCTCCCTGAAGAGTTTTCATAGATTTTCAGTGTACCAAGGACTCTAGGTATATACTTGGAGAAGTGTTACAGCATGTTTTATTATTTTGGGGGACTAATAATAAGCATAATGGTCATTCTTCTGCTACTACATAAACTTTTTCAGAAAATATTTTGATTCATCATTAAATTACCAAACATAAAATCCACCTGCGGAATGTTTTAAAATTATTTTGTAGGTTCTCCTAAAAATCAAATGGTATGAAACAATCATTTAAGTCATTTTCCTGCAAAGTCTCAATATGCAAAATCTGACTTTAATTTAAATATCAAATGCAGGATATGTGAGGAGAAAGACTGAGGTGTATCCTAGTTGCAGTGACTTCCTGACATTGGGCATAGTACATGATTCTATGTTATTTGGAAGGCATAATTATGATGCAAACTTTCTTTCATAATTGCATGCTGTACAGGCAAATTTGCTAGTTACTTGGACACCTAATTTTAGATGCATATTCTTTAATTATCAGGCCTGGGTTAGAGCCTGAAGATTTCTATTAGATTAGATCATTGTTTCTGTGGGAAAGTCAAAGCTAATGTCTTTGAATCTTGGTTTTTCATCTGTAAAATGATGAAATCATATCTGATGACTTAAAAAGTCTAGTCTAATCTCCAGTAAACTATTATAGAAGATATGAAAATGTGTACACAGTCATTTAATCATATGAACATATATTTGTGTATTTCAGGACATTTTTTTCTGGCCATTGCTAGGGTAGAAAACATTTTTCCTTCACACCTCTGTTTTATTCATGAATGTATTTGCTGCATAACTGAGAAGAGAGTAGCAAATTTTAGTGATAAACTTTATCATGAGATAAAGATGAGAAAGCGGAGATGAAGAAGGAAGCTAGAATTCTCACTTTTTCCACACGACTAATTTTTAGTGATTGTGTGAAACTCTGGGCTCAGGCACAGCTGCTTCAGAGAACACAGTGACAAGGTGTGGCACAGGGAAAGGAGTCCTTTCTCCTCTCCTCTGCTCACAACCTACCTCTGTTCAGGTCCACAGGCATCTTTCGCTTTGGCAGTACCTGGGGGTAGCTAACAGCGTAGGCAATTCATTGGCCTGTGGAACTACCTAAGCCAGGATGGGTAGAATCAGCTTCATCGTGTTTCTCAATCCTGTTTCTTCAGTACTGGCCTCACTTTGTGGGCTCTTCCCTTGTCACTGCGACATAGCTGGCTTCCAGGGACAAGTTCTGTGGCACGACTAGGAGCACAGAAAAATCTCTTCCAGTGCTTTCCATAAAGAAGAAGCTCTTTTTTTTCCTCCCAAAAGCTACAGTAAATATTATTCAGTGTCTTCCCGGGTCTGATTGGGTTGCCTACCCATCTCTGAACCAATTCTGTGGGCAAGAATCAGGGCACACAGTCACCTCTAGGCCAAGAGTCAATCGGGGTCCATACCTGAAGCATGAGGGTAAGGGACAAATCCCTCCTGAAGCCTTCTGACCGAAAATGGGGAAAGGGTGGATTTCCTGAAGTGAAGTTAGGGTAGGCCATACGAAGGAAGAGCACACGCTGATGGCAAAACCGCCTTCATGTAGGCTTTGGTGTCCTTCTGATGGGTGTGACAGCTAGAAAGTTGGCCAGTGCAGCATGTGGGTAAACGGAAGATGGAGGAGAGAAGGAGCTCTGGAGTCCTTTCACTGTGACTCTGGTGACAGATTGGTTTGCGGGCACAGTAGAGACAGGGGTTGTAAATCCCAGAAGGAAGGAAGGAATGGTTTCAGAGTCTGCATGACGAACTGAAGTCCCCTAACCAGGAGAGAGCTGCCTTCAAATCCTACACAGACAAAATCAGTGTCTAACAGCATGTCCCCCCACCTCCATTATCTCCCCAACATCTCTTGTCACTTTCTACCATATGCTTCCCACCAGTCGTGTCCAATAGAAATACAATACAAACACACACTCAGTCACATACATAATTTTAAATTTTCTAGGGGTCACATTAACAAAGTAAAAAGAAAGATAAAATTAATTTTAATACAGTTTGACCCAATATATTAACAATAGTATCATTTGAACATGCAATCAACTTAAAAATATTATCAAGATAGTTCACTTTATTCTTTATTTTTTTTTCTCTTTTGAAATCCAATGTGTTGGATTTTATTCTGCACATTATAAATGCGGAATAGCCATCTGTGGTCAGCAGCTACCATATGCCCTATGCAACTCCATGTTCCAGTCATATTAGACTGTTTCCTCTTCTCGATGTTTCCGTTTTTCTCTAACTTATTCACTTCTTATATGTAGTTTTCTGACCTGGAACATGCTGTCTTCCACCCCTCTGTCTCCAGACTCAGCCTTATTGATCTTGGTAGACGTGTTTTTGTCCTTAGGGCTGTCCTTGGCTATCAGCACATCCAGAAAGCTTTTCTCAAGCCCAGTACAGGTTACACACAGCTCTCATGCAGTCCTGTGCTTATTCCACTCATCCAAGTGGTAATGAGCATGACAGAGTTTGGCACTCAACAAACCAAAAATCTAGTCAGAAATAATTGAAATAGATCATAAACCACTTGAGGCCAAAGATTTTGCCACATTTGTTATTGTACACATGGAAGTAAGTCCAGTGACTAGAGTAAACACACAATAAATATTAATGAAGTAAATAAGAAAGAATCCAAGTGAAAACTAACTTGAACTCTCACCTAGTTTTTATTGCTTCAATAGCATCAAACTTTTCTACTGAGAAATTGTCTCCTTTCCTCAGTTATGAACAAATTGATATCTGCCAATATCTACTCTTCCCTAATTTATGAGTGATTCACAATATATCCAGTGCAATGTAATTTTGGTAATTTATTTCAGGTTCATTTTTATTTATAAGAGTATGTAAAATCATTTATATCTAGCTATGTGAGGAATACCTATATCTCAGAGAGAATTTCTTTTTTCTATTTCTCATATAACAAGTGTTGTGCTAAGTGGTCTACATGTATTATATGAGTTGATGTCCACACATTTTAAATATATGCTATAGGCAATTTTTTTAAATCTGCAGTTGTAGTAAAACATAGTAGAGTGTTAAGAACAGATTAAGATATAAGCACCCTGGGTTTATATCCCTCTTTCAGTCTTACTAGGTATTTGAACATGGCAAAACTTCTTAATTTCATAGTTTGTTATTCAGAATATTAACTGCCCTCCACCTCCCACTGAAAAGAATGAAGTTTATTTCACCGTCACTTGATTATGAACCTGACCAGGTATCTTGCTTTGGCCGATGAGATATTAGCAGATCAGTAGAACCTTGAAAACCACCTGTAAATCATTTGTATCTTGCACCTGTGCCATCTCTAAAAGAAACCTGCCCAAACTAAACAACTGGACCCTGAGAAAGGAAGAGAAACTCATGGAGTAGAACCCAGTTATCCTAACTAAGCTCGCCTCAGCTTACCATCAGCCCCAAAACAGCAGAGCCTCCTGGCCCAACCCAGCCAAGATCAGCTATCCCTCAGATGACCTACCTAGTCCAAGAACTGTATTATTATTAATTTAAGCCATTGAATTTGGGGGTTGTTTTTTATGCAACATTTTTGTGGTGATAGCTATTTCCACAGTTGTAAAACAGAGATAATAACCACATATACCTCATAATGACATTATTAATATTAAACAACTTGATTTATGTAAAGGTTTAAAAAATTCTTGGCTTCTAGAAAGCACTGTATATATTAGTTATTATTTGTAAAATAAAAAATAACGTGTAACTAAAAAGATTTTTAACGAACTTGTTCAAGATCAATTGATAGTAAATGATTGAAACCCAGTTCTGAATTTACTAGACTACCTCAAACATC
>PVJL010005017.1:53721-116759 GCA_004026885.1 Lyroderma lyra
GGGGCTGTCGTATCCTAGGCAGTTTGCAAATACTAGCTTTTCTTTTCTCTCCTCTTTCCCCCTTTCTCATGAGAGTACTCTCATAGTTCTTTATGTATCTTGTGATGACTAAGTAAGATTAAATTTCCTCACAACAGAAGAGAATTAATTAAAAAGATAGTTTGGGGGAAGTATTTAAGTACACTCAATTGTAATTACGGAATTCAAATCCCAAGTAAATAAAAACAATTTAATCAAAACTAAGCTGTGTGATGGGATCAGGAGTGGGTCTCTCCAGCAATAAGGACAGCTGTTTTCCCTTGGACTTCATGATAACACTCATCGGGTATTCCTGTTCTCACCTTATCCTCCCCTGCAACCCTGAGGACTTGAGAAAGAACAGAAGTTTATCGCTTCATCAACTCATTTGATTAGTTTTAAGTGCTTTCCTCTAATTCTGTGATGGATATTATTGTTAGCTCACTCAGTAGTCATATTTATCTCCTTTTTCTATGCCTTCCTCTACTCCAGGGAATTGAAAAAAAATACATACGTGTTTCTTAGCCTTCTTTGTACTTATGGGAGGCCATGAATTCTGCCCAATGAGATATACAGCAAAGTCTGCTGAGGGCTTTCTGAGAAGAATGTTATTGCTCTCTTGAAAATGTGTCATCCTTTCTTCTTTTTTTTCCTTGAAACTAGTTCTGATGCCTGGAGTTTCTGTAATGATCTTAAGTCAGAGGTGTCCAAAATTTTGGCTTCCCTGGGTCACATTGGAAAAAGAAGAATTGTCTTGGGCCATACATAAAATACACTAACACTAATGATAGCTGATGAGCTAAAAAAAAAAAAAAAAAAAGACCCATGTATAATTATTGTAATATTATATGAAAGTTTACGAATTTGTGTTGGGCTGATTCAAAGCTGCCCTAGGCTGTATGCAGCCCTCGGGCCATGGGTTGCAAAGCTTGTTTTAAGCCAAAATGAAATGAACAATAGATGGGGAAAGATAGGATTCTGCTCCTTGATAATATTAAGGGATGGCATTCTAAATATTTAAAAATAATTCCCACATGGGTATCAGCTACTCAGAAAATAGATCAGACTGATTGAAATGGAGGATACCCAGTTGAACATACTTATGAAGCAGTGTGAATCAGCACTAAAATCACTAATATGTTATAGCAAATCTGGACTTAATTTCTAAACCTCTTATGCAACTCTTGTGTATACTTTTGCTTGGATCCAAAGGCATTCTTAATAGAAATAAATTCACTATGAGAATCCATAAATGATGCAGCACTATGGGAAATAAACGATGTAAATATTTTAAAAGTGAAAAAATATTAAAAAAAAAACTATCAGCAGCATCTACTTAGACTAACAGCAATTAATAAAATTCAAATGCCACATATGAACACATCCTCTGAGAAAGGCTAATTGAATTAATATTTTAAACACCATTACTTTGTAAATTATTTTGAACTAAATAAAAAGGAAGAGAACAGTACAGCTGTGCACTTCCAGTTAACAATGCTGCGCTGTTTGTACACTTAAAAATGTATTAAGATAGGACAGGTTTAATTCAAAGAAGTGCTTATTTGAAGAATGGTTAAATTTAGTCAAACATCTAGATAATAAGCAATAGTTACTAAATAGTTGCCTAAAAAATAAAATTCAAAGTCCTAAAGTCTTTCTCTCTCTTTACATTTCAGTCCATTTCATTATAAATATGTTTCTTCAGGCAACATGTATCATTAACTGCATGTTGCATAGATCACACCCTGTTTTAGTTCCTAGGACCACCCTGTTTCCATCTTTAAGAGCAGAGATGATGGTGGTGGTGTGTGAAGAGGAAAACTCTGGGAAAAGACAGACTTGAGCTTAACTGCCATCTCTAATTCCTTACTTGCTACTTATCCTTGGACATGTTTCTACAACTCTTCTAACACTCAAATTTTCTTGCTTGCAATTTGGAGATGGTAATGACCACTTCTGTTCTAAGTAAAGCTGCTTGTCTGAAGCACCAAGAATGGTGCCTGACGAATAGAAAGAACTCAAGGAGTCTTTGTTTCACTTCACTTCTAATTTGAATTGCCAGTGACTTTGCATGAATGTCTGCTGAATTGAATTAACTCTTTCACTTCACAGTTCAGATAAGAAGAAACCTTCTTAGTCTTTTTTTAGCATAGCGATCCCATAGTGATCTCTTCCTTACTGCACTTAGTAGGCAACTCTTACATGAATATAGCATAATAGGGATATAGCTGGTGTTGTACAATCTACTGCTTTTTAAAGAGGTATTCTCTATTAAAATATAAGCTCTAACAAATAACTAGTACTGCTAGTGATTAATAGTCATTCTCCTAGTATCTTTGTTGTTTCACACTGTGCTTTTCACAGGGAATATTGACTTATTTGACAAAACATGTTTGATTATAGAAACAGACATCATGATTTTAGATATGCCAAAGTCTCCTACATGTAAATAGACATTTTCCAACTGAAACAACAAATGAAAGTCCAAGTGCATCCCTAAATCTCAAAAGACAACTGCAGCCTGTTTGAAAGTTAGGTAACCTATTTTTCTGCTAAAGTAATAAATCTGTGTCTCTACCAAGTAATATCTTCATGGTTTCTACAAATAAGGTTTCAATACAAACTCCTTGTTGAAGAATTGTCACCTAGGAAACAAATTTTAACTTATTTGCAAATGAAAAATCTTCCTGGGAGGACCTACAATCTTAAATTTCATACATCTTTAAATAAATAATCTCAAAAGATTATTCTTTCACTGACCTGCAGAAAACTGAAGGGGTGCTTAAGTTTTTCATTTTTTTCTGAAAAATGCTCACAGAAAGCACCAAAGTTTTGTTCTTATTTGTATTCTACTAAACATTCTTTTATGTCACTTCCAATGTTATATGAAGATTTCTTTAGCCCAAGTAAAAAATAGCCACGTTAAGAATATGTCTACATTATTATATTTCTTAATATATAATGACTATTGTTTTTATAGGAAAAAACTAGTAAAAATCACACAAGGTGTAAAAATACAATTCTCTCCAAAATCAATTGGCAAAATCTAAAGAGAAACTAAGCGTAGGGGGATCATAAAAGGAAATGCATGCCACTTAGAAAATAAATTTTATGTTAATGTATATTAATGCATGCATATATTATATACAATTCTAATGTTTAGATAGAATCAGTTAGGTCCTAATATTGTTATTTTATGGGGGATGATATCATTTTCTGTGATAATTTTGATAACCAGTGCTTTCTCCCCTCAATAGACTGCCTAGCTTAAATCATTCATTAGTTAGCATTTTAAAGCCTTAAATATCAAAAACATTAAACTTAGTAACATTGAACAGTGCACATATTATTTTTTTAAACTTTTTTTTTCTAATGATGCTTCAGCCAAAAGAGTAGAAATCTGTATTTAAGCTTTCACTCTGGGTCTGGTTCCACTTGTCATTCTGCCCACTCCAGACACAAATAAACTGACTGCCTGACCGATCCAGATATTATCCTTAACTGTAAGATAATTAGTGGAAGATTACTGCAATCATGGCTATCAAATAAACCACATTCAATTTAGGGAACCATTAACTTTAGCATACATCTCTTTTGAACAGACCACAAAATAATATTCCAATTGAATTAGAGAACATTTGCAATCTCTCTTCAGTAGGGAGTTGGTAAAACCCATAGCCGTGCGTGGTTAAGCACTTGTTTCTGTTCTGGGCCTTTGTCCTTTCTCTTCCCCAGCGTCCACTTGTGTCTGTGTTGTTACCCGCTCTTCTTTGGGTCCGGTGACAGTCCTTCACTGAGACTTGTATAGCTTGGCCTCCTGTCATTTCTTCTGTTTGAAAAGCTCAGTCATTTAAGGGCAGATTTTCAGCAAGTAGCACTTTGCATCTGGCTATTACTTTTCCTGTTTGCTGCTGTGCAGTCTGTGTAAGTGCTGGGAGTGCAGCTCTCCCACAGTTCCTTAAAGAGTCCTGGGTCCTTCTCTAAAAACGCTTCGGAAAGCTGGGCTCCGAAATGCACCGTGGTGATGGATGTTTGAAGACTTCTTGTGTTTTGGAAGAGTAAGAATGTTGTAGAATGCTTCCCTACTGCCTCTTTTCTGTGATCTGTTATGACTTTAACTCACCCACTCCTTCAGTAGATACTCGTTGAGCACTTACTGTGTCAGATCCTGAAAATACAGCATTAATTCAAACGGGGAGAAATTCCGAGCTTTCTGCCCACTCCTGGCACAAATAAACTGACTGCCCTTCATGTCTTCATGAAACTTAACTTCTAGTGGTGAGGATAAACAGTAACAATTAAATAAGCGAAATACACGGCGCAGCAGGGAAGGGTGAGTGCTGTAGAGAAAAACAGGAGAGCCAGCTGGTCAGTAGGGCCAGGGTGGAAATTGTTGCAAACGTAAACAGAGAAATGGGGGCAGTGCCCACCCTTGCTGAAGCACACAAGGTGAGGTTTCCTTATAGCTAATTACTGCACTGCTTTCACTCCCTCCTTATGCTTCATGTCACACTACCTGCTACTATCTATTAAGCAATAAGCAGCATATTCCTCCCTGACTCGGGGAACAACAGGGCAAAACGTTCTTGTCTCCTTTTATATCCTGGTAGCGTTCGACTTCAGAGAGAGTATGTTTACCACAGTGAAAAGTCACTCAAGTTGAATCCAATTAACCACCTGCATCAAAATCATCTGGGACACGTGTTCAAAATGCAGATTGATCAGCTGCATGCAAATCTACAAATTAGCATCTCTGGGAGATGAGCTCTAGTTCCCAAATACTGAAGCACCTCACCTGGGGATT
The DNA here is from genome assembly GCA_004026885.1 of Lyroderma lyra. Lineage (NCBI taxonomy): Eukaryota > Metazoa > Chordata > Mammalia > Chiroptera > Megadermatidae > Lyroderma > Lyroderma lyra. The sequence continues at coordinate 58,544 of PVJL010005017.1, forward strand.
CTTGTACAGGCCATGTGACATCAGGCAAATGTCTTACAGCAGCCTGTGGCCCAGGCGAGAAGGGCCCTGCCTCAGCGCAGCCCTGTCAAGGGGCCTTGCCTTGCTGGGCAACCTAGGCTGGGTTTTCTGGGGGAAACGTCTCTCTGACAGAGCTTAGTGCAGGAGGTTTATTGGGGAAAGGCTCTGTGATCAGCACCTGTGAAAGGGGGGGCATGAATGGACGTAAATTATAACTGAGCGAAGGGCTGCCAACTTATCATTCAGGTTCCATCACAGCCTTGCGGACCACAAGGGAAGCTCAGGCGTTTACATCAGTGTTGTTCCACATGGGGACACAATGGCAGGACTTTACTTTCTTACCTTAATCAGTCATTGGATGTGGCTGCCCAGTGGGCTGACCAGATGTACCATTTTAAATGGGACAGAAAACAACGGGACTGTCCCATTTCGAATGGTACGTCTGGTCAGCCTACTGACACCTCGAATTTAGCCCAGTGAGACTAGGATGGCCATCTGTACCATTTGAAATGGGTCAGTACTGTTGTTTTCTGTCTCATTTAAAATGGTATGACTGGTCAGCCTACTGCCATGAGGAGGACATGGCCTTGGGCTAGCTGTTTGTAGGTGAATCCACTCCTGGAATGGCTGAGAGCACCCCCAGAAGTGGGCACTGCGTGTCTTTCCTTGATGGGAGATCTGGGTGGTTCTTCCTCATGTCCAACACATTTGACATCTCTCTGTTCCTGCCCTGTCCCATGGACTGCATACTTCTGGAGTCAAGAGGAGATGGTCATCTAAAGCCTTTACCACCTCCTTCTCTAGACTATATTCTGGATACCTGGGACCCTGGAATTCCTACTCAACCAACTCTCAGACCTACATATGGGGCCTGTGTCAGTCTTTTCCCTCGAGCTGACAGTACCACCATTGTGTGCATCTCTGGCCTGGAGGAATGGTTCACGTGTGGCTATTCACAGTGGGTGGACAAAGCTCACAGGTGTAGATAACATTGTTACCTGTTTGTGTTCAAAGTCACTCAGTGTGCTGAACTGGGATGGGAAGAGAATGAGGCAGGCTTCCAGCCCAGGAATCAAAAAGTTCAGACGTGAACTTTTCAGTTGTCACATTGGGATACATGTCCGAGAAGGGTGCTAGAACCTATTTAAGAGTTTATTAGTTCAATTGGTAACATTTTATTCTTAGGTGTGTGGTGTAGGACTTTCCATTTGTACTTTTTCACCAGGCCCTGCAAATACAATGTGTAGGTCCGAACAAAACAGTTTCCTCTGATGAGGGGAAAATAAAACTTTGAAATTTTTTTCTTTTATTCATACTCTTAAACGTCCATAGATCACCAAAGTGAGGCACTGCAGTAATGGATTACTCTGAAGGAATAATTTATTAAGAAGAAGCAGTGTAGGCTTCAAGAAGCAGTGTAGGCTTCACCCTTTTTCCGACTAACTAAAGCAAAGCAATGTTTCCATTCTAAATATTAATTATGCTGGTTTCATTTACATTATGAGCCATACTGCCTGGTAAGTTGAATTGTGAGGTCCTATTAATACAGGATTTCAGGTACTTCCTAAGGAATTATTCTCTGAAGCATCCCCAAAATTGGGGCCTAGAGGGTTCATTTCTATGCTGAAATGAGAAGAATAGAAGCAGCAAGAGTTTATGTCATCATCAGAACCCAAGGTTTGGGGATGAGAAGATGCCACTGCTCTTGCAGAGGAAGTGCTGCTGAAATACAGTGATCTCAGTACATTTTTTCTCCTCTAAGAACTAAAGTCAATGCCTTTTTTTTTTTTAAATTCCTGGAAGCTAGAAAAATGTGCATCTCTGTCCTGAGAGAGTGGATGAGGTACAGCCTCTACTGCGTGTAACTGTTTATCCACCCATTCTAATATCTAGTCATCCATTCACTCAATGCAATTTGTTGAGTACCACTGCCAGTCACTGTCCTAAGGGTTGGGGATACACTAGAGTACAGAGCTACCTTCATGGAGGCCATAATAGAGCAGATACTCAATTTCAAGTAGTGATAAATGCTATGAAGAAGCATAAAGCAAGGTCAGGTGGACAGAAACCAATAAAGGATAACATTTATCTACTGTGCTCAGGAATGAGAATTCCACCCAGGGTTTTTGTTTGTTTGTTTGTTTGTTTGTTTTCAACCTTTAGACCCTCTTCACCCAATTTTTCCACACACCACCACCCTGCTTCTGGCAACCACCCATCTGTTCTCATCTATAAGCTTGGTTTTGTTTTTTGCTTTTTAGATTTCTTATATAAGAGAGGTTATATGATATTTGTCTCTCTCTGTCTGACTTATTTCACTTAGCATAATGCCTTTTTGGTGTACCTGTGTTGTCACAAATGACACGATTTGTTTTTTAGTTTGTTTGGTATTTTTTAGTGACTGAAAGATATTTCATTGTAAATATATACCACATCTTCTTTATCCATTGATCCATAGGTGGACACTTAGGTTGTTCCATATCTTGGCTATTGTATATAATGCTACAATGAACTTGGGGGTGCATATACCTTTTTGAGTTAGTGTTTTCATTTTCTTCAGATAAATACCAAAAAGTAGAATTGTTGGATCATATGGTACTTCTACTTTGAATTTTTGAGACACCTCCATGCTGTTTTTCATAATGGCGGCACCAATTGACATTCCCATAGGGAGTACACAGGGGTTCCCTTTTTTCCTGCATCCTCGCCAACACTTCTAGTCTTTTTTATTGTAGTCATTCTAAAGATATGAGGTGATATATCATTGAAGTTTTGATTTGCATTTCCCTGATGATTAGTGATATTAAGCATCTTTTCATGTACCTGTTGTATATCTGTATGTCTTTTTTAGAAAAATGTCTAGGCAGATCCTTTGCCAATTTTTTAATTGGATTGCTTCCTTTTCACTGTTGAGTGTATGAGATCTTTATATGTTTTGGATATGAACCCTTTTCAATATGCAATTTGAAAATATTTTCTCACATTCAGTAAGTTGCCACTTTATTTCGTTGATGGTTTCCTTTGCTGTGCAAAACTTTTTAGTTTGATATAGTCACACTTGTTTATTTTTTCTTTTACTGCTATTCTTTTGGTGTCAAATCCAAAAATTATTTTCTATGTTTTCTTGTAAAAGTATTCTGGTTTCAGTTTTTATGTCCAAGTTATTAATTTGAGTTAATTTTTATGTGTGGTATAAGAGAGTGGTTCATTTTCATTTTTTTATATGTCACTGTCCTGTTTTCCCAACACAATATATTGAAGAGACTGTCTTTGCCCCATAGTATATTCTTGGCTCCTTTGTCATGAATTAATTGATCATGTATGTGTAGGTTTATTTCTGGGCTCTAGATTCTGTTTCATTGAGCTGTGTGTCTATTTTTATGCCAATACCATACTGTTTTAATTACTACAGCTTTGTAATAGAATTTGAAATCAGGGAGCATGATGCATCTAGCTTTGTTCTTTCTCAAGATTATTTTGACTATTGGGGTTCTTTTGTGGTCCTATAAAAATCTTAGGGTTGCTTTTTATATTTATGTGAAAAAACGCCATTGAAATTTTGAAATGGAGTGCATTGAATCTGTAGGCTGCTTTAGGTAGCATGGACATTTTACAAGTAGTAATTTTTCCATTCCACGAGCACAGAACATTTTTTCATTTGTTTCTGTCTTCAACTTCTTTCCTTAAAGTCTTATAGTATGCCTCCATGGTGTAATTTATTCCTAGGCATTTTATTCTTTCTGCTACAATTGTGAATGTGATTATTCTCTTAATTTCTTTTTCTGAGAGTTTGTTATTAGTGTATAAAAATGCAACAGATTTCTGTATATTGATTTTGATTCCTACAGCATTACTGGATTTGTTTATTAATTCTAACAGGTTTTTGCTTGGGTTTTAGGGTTCTCTATGCATGATATTAGGTCATCTGTGTCAATTTTACTTCTTCCTTTTTAATTTGGATTATTTTATTTCTTTTCCTTGTCTAATTGTGTTGACTAGGACTTCCAATACGTATTCAATAAAATTGATGAGAGCAGGTATTCTTGTCTTGTTCCTGATCTAAGAGGAGAAGATTTCAGCTTTTCATCATGGACTATGATGTTAGCTATGGGCTTTTTGTATATGGTCTTTATTATGTTGAGGTATGTTTCCTTTATACTCACTTTGTTGAAAGTTTTAAACATAAATGGATGCAAGATTTTGTCAAATGCCTTTTCTTCATTTATCAGAATGATCATATAATTTTATCCTTTATTTTGTTAATATGGTGTATCACATTGACTGATTTGTGGTTGTTTAACCAGTCTTGCATCCCTGCAATAAATATCACTTGATCGTGGTGTATGATCCTTTTATTGTATTGTTGAATTCAGTTTGCTAGTATTTTTTTATGACCCCTGTATATGATACAACCCCTGATTCTCTAGTACTGATTGGCATACCTGCATCATTTTCTGTGAGAGAAGCACCTTATGAGCTCTTTAGTCAAGGAAAAAAAAAAGAAACAAAACAAAGAATCAATCTTCATGGCACATTTACCTCATGATTCTGGTCCAAGGTGTCCCTAGATTATACTTCGAGAAACTTCCTATAGCATTTAGACATAGTCTTGTAACTACTTCTGCTAGAATCAGAGTGTCAGAGATGCTCTCTGGATAGCGTATAGTCTATAAATTGTTGCATTTCCTGTAGTCTCCCGTAGCTTCCAACCCATGTCTGATAGAAATGGAGCCTTGTTTTGCTCTGCACTTGTGTGGATGAAGCCCTGACACACACCCAAACTGTTAACAAGTTATTTTTTTTTAAATCCCACTACTGCTGCACTCCATTCCCTGTCTGCAAAATAGAGAAAGCACCTGGATCCACAGTGATAGCACCTCTCTGACCTGGTATATTACCACCTGCCATCTGTGACTGCCCCCTGGCAATGCCTTTTGGGTGGTTTGAATGCCCACATTCTGCTGTACACTGTCACTCGCCAATCTCCCCATGTCAAATGCTAATCTAAACTCTGCTTGAGTTTGACTCATCCTCTGCCCATTATTGGGCTATTTATTCAGCTAAAGGAAAGGTAGCAATTCTCACTTTTACTGGGTCTGTATTAGCACATGTTACTAAATTTTAATGTTTTGAAACCTGAATTCCCTCATGTTATGGACAGTATCTAAGCAATAATAACCATAAGGGATAAAATAAAGTAGCTTATTAAATTCATTAATTATCTAGCTGAGAATAGGACCTGAAATAAAAGAAATCATGGATTTATTTGCTTGGTTTTTGTTTGTCTATTTTGTTTTTATTTATTTGTTTGCTTGTTTTGTTTTACTGAGGAGGAATGGTTTTATGGGAATCTTCCCAAAATTGAAAAATATGAATGACTTAATAATATTGACTACTTGGGCAATCGAGAGGAGGCATGAAGTCAGGATTGTACAAAAGAGCAGACATGGATGTGCTGATGGGCACAAAACTCATTGATACAATATCCAATACTGGATATATATTATTGAGCTCTTTCCCAGTGTTTCCTGGGACTCTGGTCAAAACTCTGAATAAACCTGTTTAAAAATTAGTTGTATGCCACTGAAAAATCTTCCATTCTCTGCAAATGGGTGATTGTAGATTCACTTCTAGCAGACTGAAATTTTATTTCACAGTAGGCTGACCAGACGTACCATTTAGGAAAGGAAACAACGGTCCTGTCCTGTTTCAAATGGTACATATGGTCAGCCTACTGACAGCTTGCATTTAGCCCAATGGGACTAGACTGACCATGGTACATCTGGTCAGCCTATGCCATAGAGAAAGTAAATAAAGATACTGTGAACTGAGGGACACCTGTCACAGCTTCAGTCAGGATTCCTGTCCTGAATAAAATAGCTGGAAATAAACAATTGCATAGAGAATACTGGCCCTCTCAGTTGTGTCGTCCAACTAAGTTCCTAGAACTCTGCCAGACCATCTCTTTCAAGACTTAGAAGGTCATTCTCTGAAGACTCTGTCCAACCTAAGGGAAAAGCTAATTATTCATGTGTGTAGATTAGTGATGCGTAATTGTCTTTGAATTGTATAATGCCTTTCTCCTTTCTACTTTTCTGTATTCTTCCCATTTTATGTAATAATCATGCATTTATTCATCTGTAGTCAAAAATATTAACATTTATTGAGTGAATACTTGTGCTAAGCAGTGTGCTATGTAACCTAAATTCATTAACTCTTTTAATTTTCATAGTAACCTTATAAATTAATTTTTAATTTTTACTTAATAATGAAACAAACAGGGCCTTAGAAGTCCAATAAATTGTTCAGCATCAGGTAACTAAAAGTGACAGATTGAAACCCAGGCTGTTGGGCTGCAAGCCTGTGTTCTTACTCAGTACCCTGAAATGCTTGAAATAATTTAAAATTTTATTTTTAAAAAGGAGGGATTTCTAAATGCCTCAAATTGCTCATTCTCTTTATTTTCAACTCCATCCTGATAAGCTTCCAATTATATTTCATAGCAATTTCTTGTTTCTTTAGTTTCTGGTCTCATAATTTGTTTTTGTTGTTTGTTGGATATTCTTTGGACCTGATGCTTGATACCTGACTAGAATTTGATTAATACAAAAGGGGCATAGATGACATCACTTAGGCAATATCTGGAGAAAAATCTTAGTAGAACACGGCAAGTGTGGTCAGAGAAATAGGAGCTCAGAAAGATGCTGCACGTGGTTGGGTTTCTCTCTGTATCTGATTCGCTGGTGCAAGTACATATATTCAGTTCATGCCATAAAATATTATCGATTCATTAACTGCTACATTTCCAAAGAATATATAAACACTATAACAAAATTTCCATAAGATAATACTACTATAATTACAAGATTCAAAACCATATAATTCCCATTTTTAAATAACAGCATGTATGTGGTAAATAAATAGTGTGTGTGTATGTTATGACTGCACTGCAACGGCCCAGACAGATCACTTTTAAGGCAAAGTGTGACAGCCTCCCTGCATGCACAGAATTTCCAAGCAGACCCCAGTGCCCTTCTTTTAAAGATAAACAGACAAGCAAGAGTCATTGAATATATGAGGAAAAAATTTAATATGACAGATAGGAACAGAATAAACAAAGAGAAAAAGCTATTAGAAGAGAACAAACAGATACTATCCTGGGAAAAAATAATTTAAAGAAGAAATGTGGAAAGAAATAAAAAGACTGCCATTAATATCCTGAGAGAAATAAGAAAAGGTATTGAATCCCTGGAAAAGAACAGAACAATAAAAGGAGATAAACTTTGTCAGAGAACAAAACAAGCCTTAAATATTAAAAATATAATGGTAGAAAAGGAAGACTCAATAGGAAATTAAAGGAGAAAGTTGGGGAAAACTGCCAGAAAGTAGATAAAAGATTAAAAGATTTTTTTTAAGAGGATAAAAGAAAAAGAGAAGGTAATTAGAGAACAAAGGCAGGAAGTCCTTCATTAGGGTTTTTCTTCATCAAAAATAAAGAATGGGGGGTAGGGGAAGAGCATGAAATTGTCAAAAAGCTTTAGGAACATTTCTAAGAACTAAATAATAAATTTTCACTTTGAAAGAGACCACAAAATCTTCACAAGCATGGAAGGAAAACAGGCCTAACTCAAGGCACTAGTAACAATAAAAATAAATAAATTAAAAATTTAAAAAAGCATGTCAAGAGAAGATTGTATAAAGTTTGATAAGAAGAAGTTTAGATGCAAAGCAAGAAACTCAGACGCTAAAGAGGAAAGTTAAACATCCTTTGGACAAAGTAAAGACAGTTTTTAAACACGCAAGTTCTAGGCCGAGTTTCCCTTCCCTGTCCCCTTTTTGGGAAGCTCCTCGAGGAAACCCCGCAGAAACAAACGAGAGAACTCAGGAAGCAGAAGACAGGGAATGCATCTGCACGTATCATAAAAGTTTTGGTAAGCTACAGGGAATTTCTCATAAATCAGAATAGTGGTGCTTGACCCAAAAGTATTTACTATCTATGAGGGAAGTAGAGAAGCTAGAGGAAAAATTAAAAATAATTACTACATAGCATCATGTGAAAACATGATAAAAACAAATAATAAAATGAAGATAGCATGGCAGTAGAAAAAATGGACCAACAAATGAGGTATGGAAAAACTCGTGCACCCCGTTTGCCATATTTGACTCGGAAAGGGCATGCTAACTTCCAAACATTTAATTCCTTCCCCAAGATACTCTGTGACTGAAGGTTTCCAAAAGAATTTTCTCTGTCTCTGAAGATACTCCAAAGGAGTGGCAAGCACGCTCTGGGCAGCATTAACGTTTTTAGAATTAACGTATAAGAGACTTTCAAATGTGGAAAAAGCATTTAGATACAACTTTGTTTAAGAAATTTTCTCAAATTTATAATAAATCATAAAAATGATGGCATTACCGAATTTTAGAGCCAAGATTTAGTCGTTTAATTTGTCCGTCTTGTTGAAGGTAAATTTGAGGCAGTCACTTTTCACAATTTCCAAAATTCAGTCCCAGTTCTGCAGGGGGCACATGTAAAAGCTTCAGTGGAGAGAAACGTTCTCCCATTTTCTTTTCCGTTTTCCTACCCACAAATTCAGAAGGGAAAGATGGGAGTATAACTAAGTATTTTGAAAAATATGATATTTTACATTTAAAAGATGAGCTACAGGGAAGGATATGTTACTGAGTTGTAGAAATTACAGTAGGTGTTTCTGCAAGTAACTATTCATAATTATCAGGTTAAAATAAATTCCATAGCACTGGCCTTTACCTAGTCAGAGAAATTACAGAGTAATAAGTAGGCGACACTCTCCGTCCAGAACGGATACGATGACGATGACTTTTCGTGTCAGGAAGATGATCCTTTTTTTCCTCCATATTTTGTCTAGAAATAAATACACAAACACACGTAATGAAAACCCACTATTTAACGACACGTTTCTTTTTTAGAAATATGGCCTATAATTTTGTAAGAGTCTAAGGGTAGGGTTCCTTTTACTCAAGATAAAATTCAGGGTTAGAGAATTTGCATTTGCCGAAATAAAAGCACTCCAATTTTGTACATCGTCCTCAGAAGTCGTCTACTACAATCATTTAAGTCATGGAGGAAATTCAAATTTTATATCAACACCAACTCTCAGTTACCTTTCTAGATTTTCTGAATAATTAAAAAACAAGAGAAACAGGGAAAACTAAACATATACCACATTTCTTCTTTGTACAATAATGGTAGAATCATAAAAATAATAATAATAATAAATGGGGCAGGGAAGACTGTATTTTCAAAAGAGCATTCCTGTCAATGAACTTGAGAAAAAACAAGTTTATTATTGCTTTTGTTTTGTTGTGTGTTTAAAGATACTCAAATATACTGGGGATTAATGCACACACACTCACACCGTTCCTCAGTAACGTCAGGGTTTGGGCCGGCGCAGGGCGTGCAGAGTTTCTGAGTTCAAAGGTGCCCCCGGGTAGCAAGAAGCCATCATTACCGTCTGTCACAATTTTTCCCCAGATGCTTACACTTATACCTGGTACCTTGAGATTGATGAATATTTCGGATAAAAGCTGATCAGTTAATCACCTCAGAAAATGGTGATTTATCAGCCACTCAGTTGTATTTGAAGGCACCGCTGACAGTGGGTTCTGGAGCTAATTAAGTTGGACACATCAGCGGGGACAGAAGTGACACACTAACGCTGTCCTACCCCGGCACATCTTGAAGGGCAGGGCTTTTTGGAGAAGACACCGATAGTGAGAAAACCAGAAGGCAGCAGGGAGCGGGGGAGACCCGCTGTGAGGCGGACAGACCCCGTGGGACAGCCACGGGCCCGAGCCCCAGGAGCTGCGCGGGGTCGTGCAGGGCAGGGCTGTGCAAGCGGCCACGGGGCCGTCTCCCCTGCAAGTCTGCGGGACCAGTAACCCTCGGAGGAGCCCTCAAAGCGGGGAGTCTGTCCGCACCCGGCCAGGCCGGGCCCTGGCGGCCGGGCGTTCCGGGGGCGCAGCTGCTCAGGTCCCCACCGCGCGGGGCCCCCTGCGGCAGAGCCGTGGCTGAGCCCGTGGGACCAGGTCACAGGTCCTGCTCTTCTAGCTCTCTTGTCCCGGCCGTGTCCGGGCCAGGTGGCGGGTGTGGGGTGTCCTGGGCAGGGTCCCAGCGTGGGAACGCCCGTGCCCATCGCTGGGTCTGGGCACACCCTCGCTGCGCGTGTGCTAATACAGAGTCCTCAGCTTTTCAAAATAAGGTTATTTATTTCCGTGTCCACTGTGCTCTGTGCCATCCCTCGGTCGTCGCGTCGCCGGGAGTGGGAGCCAGCTCTGGCACGTGCCACGCACCCCTGCGGGAAGGGGCGGCGTCATGGCGCTCCCGCCTGCGCCCCCGGCGCTAAGCGCAGGGCCCGGCACAGAGCAGAAGACACACAAGCGCTTCTTACACCGACACCACGGTGCTGGCGCAGCCCCAGGAGCCAGCGATCGGAAGGCGACTTCGGGTTTTCTCTTACCGGGTCACTCAGTCCCAGGGGGGTCCTGAGACTTCACCCAGACCTCTGCACCGCGCTGTGCACCCTGAGGTCTTCATCATCTCTCCTCTGGCCATTGCAATGCTGCTAAGTGTCACCCAGCGGCGTTCAATGTTAGCAGGGGAATTCTGTAACAATAAAACACACGAACTGTCCTCCTGGCCTGAAAAAACAGGAAAAGGAGCGCTGGGATTCTCAGTATGGTAGAGCCAGGAGGCTGGCACAGGCTCTCCCCAGAAAACAGCTACAAAATTACTGGACAAAATGTTTCAAAACAAGCGTTTCAGAGCTCTAGAAATCAGGGAATGGTAATGAGCTTAAATAGTATCTTTTAGTAACTGTCAGTACTTAGTGTTTTAGGTATTCATTTTGGTGAGTATTGTTTGAAATAATTAAAATAACATGATTGAGTTAAAATTTCAGGTTTCTAGTGACATTTTTAAAAGCTTGCTAATCTGAATGTATTTATCCATGTCTTCATTAGATACTATTTTGATTTTTAAATATATGTTTAAAAATTTTTTTTCAGAGCCCAATGTCAAAAATACATTAAAATAATTAAATACTTTGTAGGTAAACAGATTTTGCTTCTAATAATAAAAATTAAGACATTTTTTAGTATATTAGTACTTTTATGTCTCTTTTCATAATCCATTATTATTTAAATAAATAGAAAGAAGGACAATTTAAACTAGAATTCTATCAGTACTAATTAAATTTATTCAGATTTTATTCATGAAGAAAAGAAGGTGGCCAAGGTATTTAACGGTGAGAACTCAGAATACATATATTATGAAAGATTGTATTAAAACTTCTCATTTTATCAAAATTATGAATAGTTAGTTTTAGAAGGGAGTAGAGTTTTTTCCATTACAATCATATTTTTAAAAAATGTTATCATTTTACTTATCTCTGTTCTGCTCTCTGTTTGCAGTTAACTTCTAATTATATACAAAGATAGAAACAAAATAATATCTAGCAATTTGAGGCCAACATCCACGCTGTTATTAAATGACTTGAACAAAAACGTCCTGAGTTCTCATACTGCTGTGCCTACCCTCTCTCATGGGCACGCGTGTGGCATGGTGGCGGCAAGCTGCTGACAATTATTTTTCCCACTTCAGCAGATATTCAGAAACTAGTTTGACTCTGAACGTGCTTTCTACCTTTTGAATGTGGGAATAATTGCCATTCAGTAAATTGAGTTATTTTGTGTTCTCTTATGAAAAAAAAACAAAAACAAAAGAACAAGAACTTTTTGCTCTAAGCAAAAGTTAAATATACATGTGTGAACGTTTTCTTCTTTTGATTTCTTCACTGACCTGAGGTTGTTCAGTAGGATATTCGTTAATCTCTACGTATTTGTGTTGGCTACTAATTGTAGCCATTAATACAGAAATCTAATTGTTTTCCTGTAATGTATCACCCAAAACGTTCACATTAACAAGAACCATGTATGTTGAAGTCTTAAAGACTTGGTACTGTTGCAACTTCAAAGATACGGTGTCCGTGAAAAATAACTTACAATTTCATGACATTCTTTGTTGCATGATGATCCTATTGTGTAGTGCCCGATCCTCACCCCGTGCCCCAATCATCGTTTATTGTTTTACCGTCATGACCTTGGTGAGTACAAATAGGATGATGTCAGTGCTATTCTTAAACCCATCAGGGCGTTCTCTGTTGAATACAGAGAATAGTCAGAGCTCTTTGCCTTCCTTTGTGATCTCGTTCTTGCTTTTCTCACTAACCAGATTGCAGTTCTCCCCGCTTACCCACAGGGAATACATTCCAAGACCCCTAGTAGGTACTCTATACTATACATAGTACCAAACCCTATAGATACTGTGTTTTTTTCCTACATACATACGTACAGATGGTAGTTTAAACTTATAAATTAGGCATGCTAAAAGACTAACAATAGTAACTAATAATAAAATAGAACCAATGATAGTAACGCAGTGTAATAAAAGTTAGGTGAATGTAGTCTGTCTTCCTCTCCATTCCTCTAGAAATATCTTACTGTACCATACTCATCTTCTGATAATGATGATGTAAAATGATGAATTGCCTTATTACCTCAAGAACTTTCACCTTTGCACCTAAAGGAAGCACTTTGCAGCTTCTCCCTGGCGTATAGGAATGGCCAGCATCACTACTCTTATACTTTGGGGTCATGATTAAGTAAAATAAGGGTTCCTTGAACCCGAGCACTGTGATACCAGGACAATCGATCAGATAACTGAGACAGCTTACTGAACGAGTAATGGAAGGTGGCTATACAGCATGGATATGACGGGAAAAGGGATAGTTCACGTCCCAGGGACAGAGTGGGACAGCCCAAGATTTCGTCGCTCTACTCAGAATGGCACCAATGTAAAACATGAATTGATTCCTGGAATTTTCCATGTCATGTTTTCATATTGCCGTTGACGGGTAACTGAAACAACTGCAGATAGAGGGGGACGACTTCCGCCTCTCAACGATTGCATCACTGACAATGGACTCTGCAGTTACCCACCCAAACCCTACTGCTCCGTGCCTGCTTCTCTTTCCCAAGAATCCCCCCTCCCTTACGCCCACCGACCCCCGTCACATTCCTCATACCATACCTGGCAAATTGTTATTAACTTATTCATCCCCAGTTACCTAACTTCCCCAAACTCCAAAAGATGGCTAATCACACCCGTAGCTGTGCTCCTTCTGTTTCCTGTCCATGATTTTGTTGTGCACTCATGACCCTAAAGCAAGTTGCTCATTTTTCTCTCTCATCGAGCAGGCCCTGCAAGCCTGAGATCAGGCACCAAATCACCAACACGTGATAAACATCCTGACACATGTTGGATTGTAATGAACGTTTGATGAAAAAGTAAAAGAGCCATACACGAGCCACACAGAGGACTGGGCACAGGAACTAAGGAGAAATTCTGTTTTTATGAAAACCAGGTCTATGAACAGAAATCCTACCACGAGGCTGACAGTATTAAGGGAGGCAAACGTCCCTGAGCAACGAACACTTGGAGACACTGCACTATTCATATAATCCAGATTATTTTATTTTTGTCTTTTCCAGACTTTAATCATTGGCTTATTAGTGAATGTCTTTGCCAAATTTGCCTAACTTCTATTTACTTGATTTTTTTGTTTAAACTGACTCACATTTTAATCCCTAAATTTATTTTAATGGATACTTTGCAGCATGTAAGTAGAAAATTTAGCATGATCTTCTAAATACACAAATTACACTTAAAAATAAATATAATGGGAGTTTGGCTTTAGCTAATGGCACAGTAGGTAATTAGGACAAATCCTCCCACAGAGAACAAGATGAAAAACTAAACAAGCTATGTTTTAAAGTTTGTTCCCATGCATTGGAGATCTCCCAAAGCACAGAGGAATTTAACAAGCAAGATCTAGGCAAATGATTCTTACCACTTGTTTCCTACAAGTACTTGTTCTGAGATGTTTAGGAGCCAAGCAGGGCTTTCAAAATATTTGCATGTTTAAAGAGGGAAAGAAAAACGAATTTCAGGACTTAACAAAGAGGGTGCACTAGTAATTATGCAGGATTTTGCTCTGGGCTCCTAGGTCCTACACTTAGAGAGCAAAAGTGATTTAGAAATATGCTACCCTCACAGAGACTAAAGTCCAATTCTCAGTCTCATACTCTGATTGGATTAGGCTAGTGTTGAACCTGGCACATTCCAGAAACAAGCATAAATTCTTTCTGGAATAAGATCAAGTCATAAAGGTTTCCAAAATTATCTCTACTTTGTTTCAGAGACAAGAGTGAGGTCATAGATTGGTAATGAAGAGAAAAAACAGGCCATAACAAAAGAGCCGTAATTATCAAGCCTAGACTTTAATTATACTTATTTCTTTTAATGTTTAAATTATGCTTCAACAAATACACCAAACTGAGATTTTTGACTGAGAACTGGAAAGTAGATATAAGAAAACCATATTGAAGCAAGATGACACAAAGGATGGAAAATAAATAAAGGGTCCAGCAGAAGTAATGCCCTTTTTGATGAGGTGGTAATCTATACCAAATCTTTTATTACAAAATCTGTAATTCTGTAACATAACAATATTTTAAGGACACTGCTTTTGTTGGACCCTGTTTTTTTACACATTTGTCTGGGGAAGTATCCAGCCATGTAATATGAAAAATAGAGACATTTATGCTGGAATTTTTCCAGACAGCCCTTGTGTGTATATATAATATTCTGCATATATGCATACATATGCATTTGTATTTCATAAAGTTTAAATCAAAATGTTAAAATTAATTTTATATATACAATGTCTCACATATAAATAAGCCTAATTATATTTTAAGGCAAAAAATTAAAACTTCAACATCATTTAACTGTCTGACATGACTACATTTTTTGTTTAAATATATTATACCATATCAAAAAGAAAAATAAAAAGGTCCTATATAATAGGTAGATAGGAGAAAACTGATAGGTAAACAAAAATTGTGACTTTAGCTTATACAATTAACTTTCCCTATGAGAATTATTGTTCAGCATTTTTATTTTTACTTAGATAATTAAAGCTCATCTTTTCCTTATTTGTGTAGACTTTTCATTCTCAGGACTCTAATTTTGTGCTGTCATGTAGTTATTACCGTGCTCCTAGTTTGTTGTAAATATAGTAATAGGAATTCTTCACCCCAAGGAGAACTCCTGAAAAGAGGCGTACTCATGCTCACATCCAAAGGCTGATGCCATGAGGTTGGACCATTAATTTCACAAACTCATCCCAGAAAAAGTGCTACGTACCTCACTGCTGACTATCACTGTGCTCACCTTCAAAGTCCTCATACTCCCCTCGGGAAGCTGTGCACTGATGGCAACTCCCAGTACACCCTTCAAAGCAATTTTGAACTCATTTTCTACAGTGCTGTCAGAGCGGTTGTCACACCCCAAATCTGACAATTATGTTCACGAACTTGCATCCACACGTTTATGTTGGCAGCACTGTACGAACAACTCAGTAAGATGCCGGAAACTTAGCAAGCTTACGAATTGTCTAGAATGTGATTGTAAACAATGATTTTGCTTCTATATTTAACTGATTTATCATGATAGTATAATACTTTATAGTAGAAAATAACACTTAGAGCACTGAGGAATGATGCCAAATCATCTTAACATTCCAGTCTCCCTAAGCCTTTGGATGCCTCCCTCTACATGGCATACCAAGACAGCCTGGTATATCAATTTCCATTAGGATAAACCATTCTTGAGTCCATGTTTCAGTAAATCAACCAAAATGTCAGTCAAAACCCAAACTTTTGTTACATCTCAAGCTAAAACTTGAATCTGAATCTCTCATGATTGACCTCATATCAATATATTTAGCCTGACTCAACCATATATTCTTCCACTATGATCCCAACCCCTTAAGATCCATTCTCACACACTTTCCCAGGATTTCTGTCTGTATAAATTAGAAAAACCATCATATAATTCTTTTGGTATACATGTATAGTAAACATCCTCTTGGGTTAAAAATCTCTGCATCAACCTTTGGGGCCTTCGATGAATTAAGCGTAATGATAGATTAAGAATCAAAAAGGGGTGGGAGGTGATACATCCTGAGCAGAATCAGTAGGGCTTTGTCAGGCAACTGCCTCAGGGAGGCCATTATGGTTTATTTAGGCAAAGATGAAAGACTCCTTTTCCTACCCCCCTCCCTAAATAAGACTTTGCAGAATTATTTGGGGGTTCAATATCCCCAGCTTTATCAGGAGCTACCTGTAAGACCCTATTCTCATTTTGAGAATCTCATTCCTTCCTAATAAACGCCTCCTGGAAGGCTGGGAATTTAATTTGCATTGTAATTCAGTCAATCACAGTATGAGACTCTTGAGTTTGGTTTTCAGAAATCTTAGCCCTGCATCTATTTTGGACAAGAGTTTCTTTGATGGAAGATATAGAAGCTTTCAAGTGATTTGTGCAGGACTTGTGCAGAGAATTTTAGGTACTGAACTTATTCTTATTTTTCTCCACTTTTTCCCATATAGTTAGGGAAAACTAATCAATCTCATACTACTAAGCTTGACTAAACTGACCTAAGATAGCAAATACACAGTCACTGAGAACATTGCCTTCTATAGGCATTTGATTTGGAGTGTACAGTAGCAACATTTTGCATATCTCTGTGGTCATATCAAGTCATGGACTGTCAGTGCTCTCTTTACTACTAGAAATAGAGTCATTAGTGCTGTTAAATCTATCAACTAGAACCAATTTGAAAAACTCATTCTTCAGATTCTGTTCTTCCATATCTCACCAAAATTTGTATCAGTCAGGGCTCAACCAAAGAAACAGAACCAGTAGGAAGCATGTAATACTAGATATATTATAAGAAATCAATTTATGTAATTGTCAGGGCCAAGAAAGCAAGCCCAGAATTTGTTGGACATGATGTCAAGAAGGGCAACCTGGAACTCTTAGATGGATGCTAAAGTTGCAATCCCCAGGTAGAATTTCTTCTTCAGGGATACCTCACCTCTGCTTATAAGGCCTTTCAACAAATGGGATCAAACCCACTCATATTATCTGCAATAATCTCCTTTACTTAAAGTCAACTGATAACGGACTTTTATCAAGTCTGCAAAATACCTTCAGAGCAACACTTAGATTAGTGTTTGATGGATAACTGGGGACAGTAGTCTAGCCAAGCTGACACATCAAAAGGCCACCATATACTCCTAATTTTTTAAATATATAGAGTAGATACTACCTTTGAAATTAAAAATAATAAATATATGACTGAAAGCTTTTTCATTTAAATGACAGCCCATATATTTAGATTGAAAGTTATTTTCTTCTTTGTACTTTACTTAGGCAGCAACATAATTAGATAGCTTTTCCTTCCTTCATTGCCCTTCTTTCGTATTTGCTCCACCTTCCCTGTATTTGAACTATCAAAGATTGGTGATGCAGCACACACAACAGTTCTTGGATGGTGGTTCCAAGTTAATGTAGCTTTCAAAGATAATTTTCTTTTCCTAAAACGATAGGCTTTACCCTGAGAGAATTTTACTTTTCAGTCCCAATAGCTGCATCATCGTCTATCACATCAACGTCACTAGTCATTTCTTTATATTTTGAACTCTGAACTTTAGGTGAAGAAAAAGTGCACAATGACTATTGGTTAATGAAATAAAAAACATATTAATTCAAAAAATAAAGGGGAGACATTTGCCCTCCTTTCTGTAGCAGCATTGGGATAACCCAGTTCTACACAATTTGATACTCAGTCTCTTCATTGGCATGGGCTATTTCCATGGCAGATTCAATTATGGGAAAGGCCTAATGTGAAGACTTTTTAACATATTTTATATCAATCCATTTTTCTCTGTAATTTTGTTTGGTCTCTGTGATGTTCTAAATAATTGAGTAGAAAGATTTTAAATCACACTGATTCATTTTCCAAAAAATCTTTATGCTATCTTTTTTCATTAGAAAAGAAATGACTAACCAGTCAACCAGCAATTTTAATGTCCTTGGCAACGAAACAATGTGACTTCTTTTCGATAAAGACTCTAGAGAAAGTCATTTGTGTTCTGAACACATAGTTATTTCAATTTGTTTTTTCTGAAAGTAAAACAATAAAATCTACTTGTGTCACATGGACCAAAACCTGTTAAAAGTATAATGAGGACCAAATCACATTTAAAAAACACATAATTTTAAAGTAAGAGTAAGATGTCCCATAAGAATTAACATAGAATGCCCACTTATTTGTTATTCATAAATTATTTAAAAAGTAACCAATTTTTCTCCTTACATTTTCCTTTATCATCTTCATCAAAAGCTGAGAGCAAGTTCTAAGGATTTAATGTACAGAATGATGGCTATAGTTAATAATACTTGTATGGTACTGTACATTTGAAAATTGCAGAAAGTGGATTTCAAAACTCCTCATCACAAAAAAAAGTTAGGTATGTGAGGCGATGAATTTGTTAATTACCTTCATCTTGGTAATCATTCTACAACGTGTGTATATATATCAAATCATCGCATTGTAAACTTCAAATAGAACTGTCGAAAAATCCAGCCATAAATGCTTCTATTTTTCATATTACATGGCTGGATACTTTCCAGACAGCCCTTGTTTACAATTATATTTGTCAATTATTCCTCATAACATTGATGGGAAAAAAAACAGAATGGAAACGTCTCATAAAATTGTTTCCTTAGAATTATTGGTTGAAATGGAAAGTCTTTCATACACTTGACCTCAAAGAAGTAGAAGGAAATTGTTCCTGTGCAATTGGAGTATTTGTCTTCTCAGTCTGAAGGACTTGAGTGCAGCTGCCTGCCCAAGAATGGTCTATTGAGATCTGCATTCGTGTTTGTAAGGAGTTGCAATTTTTGTCTCTGAAACAGAAGATTCCCAGGTGGGATGGAGTGAACCAGCATATTTATATAATTTTTATAGTTCGCAAAGCACTACTTTAAATCATTTCATCCTTGCAATAATTCAATACATTAGGTACCACTACTTCTATTTTTAAAAAGAAATTGAACCTTTGAAAAATTGAGTCCCCTGTCCAACTTTACACAACTGTTAGCTACATTTCTGACTGTGGATCTCATAGATTTTTCTCTAGAATGACCTTACCTCCCAGATGGTTTATATTGTGCAATGCTTCTTGTAAGCCTACTAGAGCTGCCATAACAAAAGACCACAGACTGGGTGGCTTAAACAACAGACATTTACTTTTACACAATTCTAGAGGCTAAAAGTCTAAGATTGATGTGTCATCAGGGTTTCTGGTGAGACCTCTCTTTCTTGTTTGTACAGGGCTGATGTCTCACGGCATTCTCACTTGACCTTTCTTCTCCATGTGCTTGTGGGGAAAGTGCTCTCTCTTGTCTCTTATAAAGACCCCAGTTCTTAAGGATTAAGGCTCTACTCATTTTACCTCACTTAACCTTTATTATTACCACCTGATAGGTATTATATCCAAATAGAGGTACATTGGGGGTTAAAATTTCAATATATAAATTGCTGGGGGGAAACACAATTTGGCTTCCTTCCAGAGGTATGAGATCTGTGTTTCATATAGACTCAAAAGATTTCACAGTCTGAAGAAAATTTATTTTACAGAAAAATAAATAGAGGCCCAGTGAGAGAAATTAACCTATTAATATAAACAAGCAAGAACTGGGACTAGAACTCTGCCTTCTGATTCTCAAAGCATTGCTCTTTCCACTAAACTATCCACGACTTACGATGTTATTGTTCATACACAGTGCCACTATGGTACCAATAAATCAGTAGCTAGATTCAAACTCATCAATTTGGTAGGGGCATCCGAGGAAACCAGTAATTTTATTCAATTTGTGAATTGATCTAAGCCAATATGGGTCCTCATAATTGCTGGCTTTATTTTGATATCATAGGATCAATCTTTGTAGGTAGTTGATCACTAAGAGTTTTCTTCCAGACCTCTGCGAGGAATCAAAAGCAATCATTGGAATACATTGAGTATACATTCAATTCCAAGTCTGTCCTTTTAAATATTTTGACCATACTAGGCTTGAAAGCGTCTTTAGAAGAAAATAGGACAATATGCACAGGCAGTTATCTGCTTATCTGCTTGTAAGCAATGCATAACCATATTCTTTCAAATTAATGACTGAATACCAGACTCTTCAGGAATAAAAATTCGAGTACCACCAAAGCAATACAGACTACAGGGCTTGCTATTCATGTGAGGACCGGTGTGTCTATAGTGTTACTAGCCAATTTACAAGTCTTGACCACTACTCACTTTATTAATGAAGTCATTTTTGTAACATCTTTTGTGCTCAGTAAATAAATAACCTCTGTTGTTGATTAGAGATAAAACTCAAGTCTCCTGACAATATCTCCAAACTCAGCAATCTCTTTCATCTCTGTTCTTAGCCCCGCTAGCTTTCTTACAATTCCTGGAACATACCAACATTATTCTAATATACAGAGTTCGGCACAAATAGCACCCCTTTTTTATAAGCTGGTAATCTATACCAAAGCTTTTTTTTATTAATCGTTAAGTGTGTCGGGGTGACATTGATCAGCAAAAATTACATAGGTTCGAGGTTATACCAAATCTTTTATGACACACGAGCATGTAATTGTGTAACATAACAATATCACATTCAAGCACACTGTATGATATTTTAGGTGAAATATTCAAATTGCTATGCATATCATGCAAGACATTCAAGTTCAGGGTTCAGCGTTATTTCTGCCAGACCCTGGGTGTGTGTGTGTGTGTGTGTGTGTGCATGCGCAAACATATGTATGTTCTATATATAAATGCATATAAACAAATATATGTATTTATATATAGAACATATATATATATATATGTTTGTTTAAATATAATGATTCTATTATTCTGTAGAACCCTAATACATTTGCATGTTCCCCCATATTTTGGAAAACTATAAATTGATATATACATATATGATATGACTCTTACACCACTGGGGATCCTTAAGGGTATCTCTTTGGAGTAACCTCCAGTTACGTTATATACTATGAAGTGCTAGAGAAGCTCAGAAGCCAATTACTGGGTTTAAGAAAACTGCTACATTTAGCTTCCCCCCCTCGGAAAGAAGTCACATTAGGTGGTGAACTTATTATACATCAAGTTGACAATGCACTGTAGAATTGTATGCCTGAAACCTATGTAATCCTTGCTAACAGATGTCACCCCAATAAGTCTAACAATAAAAATGAATTAAAAAACAAACAAACAAACAAACAAAAAAAGTATAGAGGATTTTCAAAATAAAATATGTGTTAATTCAAAAAAAAAAAAAAAAAGAAAACTGCTACAGTAATGACTTCTGGTCACCAGAGGGCACCACTGGCTTGGCAACTGGTTCTTTAATCCTAAAATATTTTATTACTTGAGGTTCTTTCACTTATTCAAAGAGGTTTGAGAACATACTATGTATTGTCCAAGCAATGTTCTAAGTCCTAGGGGATACAACAATGAGGAAGAGAAATAAGGTCTCTTGTCACCAAACTTGTTTAGATTTCACTCAAAAAAGTCTGAAACAACCTGGAGTTGGTTAGATTAAGACACAAATAACTAAAAAGGAATCCCATGCTTGTGGATTAGAAGGCTTAATGTTATTAAAATGTTCCTACTACCCAAAGCAAGGTATAGATTTCATGTAATCCCTATTAGAATCCCAATGACATATTTTACAGAATTAACGGAAAAAAAATTCTAAAGTTCATATGGAACCACAAAGGACCAGGGATAGTTAAATCAATCTTGAAATAAAAGAAAAAATCCACTACTGATCTTTGACAATGGTGTCAAGAATATACAACGAGGAATATACAATGAGGAAAGAAATGGTGCTTTAAAAAACCTTAATATCCACAATCAAGACTGAAATTGGGCTCTTCTAGTGTACCATGCAAAAACAAACAACCCAAAAAGGATTAAAGACTTAATCATAAGACCTGAAATTTTAAAACTCCTGGAAGAAAACAGAAGGAAAATCTTCATGACATTGATCTTAACAATGATTTCATTGATGCTACACCAAAAGCACAGACACCAGAAATAAACAGGTGAAGGAAAAACAATCTAACCATGAAAAGGGTTTGGTATAGAAGAGTGGTTGCATAGGAAGCTATACTGAGTTTTTTCTTTATGAAGATCTGGGATGTGTCTGCTAATATGACACCTGATCTGGAGTAACGTCAGCCTTGCTACATCCCCAAGAGCAATTTAGAGCTATAAGACGGGGATAAGAATTGAAAAGTTACTTGCCAAAACAAAGTATATCTCACTGGGTTTCGTTAGGATAAGACTAGCTTTGAAATTGTAATAATTTAAATAATGGTATACGTGGCACATAAAAAGCCAATAATATAGAAAATGTGCCAAAAGTCCAGAACAAAAGATACATCATAATACTACATAATCAAAACTGGTCTCATTTTAAGTAAGAATAGCAGTTAGTAACATCAAAGTTACTAGAGATTCGTGGTGAGGCCATCAGGGCCAAGGTACTCTTATGAGTCGGAGGGAATGAGATTTTAGGTATATTTAGTTAGCTTCATAAATAAAACAATTACACTTGTTATATTTCTACTTCTTTTCTATTTTTGTAGACCCAAGAGACCATCCTCTCTCAAATATGCCAGTGAGTGTTCTAAATAAAATATATTTTATTAGTTACGTATTTCCTTTCATTTGGTTTCATAGTAAACTGATTTGAGAACTGAGTAAAATAAAAAGAAAACTTAAAGGAAATATAAAAAGAAATGACTTACAGGGGCTGAATAAGAAGATCAAAGAATGCCAGGACAGAGATCAGGAGAATAAAATATTAGTACATAGAATCACTTAGTACAATTAATAATCATCTGTTGAATAGCTACTAAGTGCCAAATACTGAATTGAGCTCTGAAAATGAAATAATGACAACATTTTTCAAAGTAATAATGTGGACATCTTATCTTTAGGATGTTGTGGATTTGATAAAGGCTAGACCTATAAAAATCATTACAATGTGACATGATAAATTATACAATCTAGGAGAATACAATCTAAAGTTAAATGGGAGGAGAGCCTGAAACAGGGAATAGTAAATAGAGTGTAGAAACTGCCATCATTTTTGTCTTTTCAGTATTTCTTTCCCTCTTTTCTCAGTGACCAAACTCCTGTTTTCTGGGGAAAATTTTCCCATGGGCTTCAGTGGCACCATAGAGACGTTCTCGTGACTCAAGTCTACCCTAACAGGGCTCTGTAGAGCCTAGATCAGTTAGTTCAGTAACGATCGCGTGATCCGAGCCAGACAAATAGGCCTCCTGGTGGACCTTTCTTTAAAGAGTATTTGGAAAGATTATCCTCCCACGAAGATTAGTAAGCTTGAAAGGTATGGGTGTAGGGCTTCTGATAGCCATTTCATAAACATCTGGAATAAAAGGGATGACAAAAGAGACAGAATCTGGGATGTAGTCATGCCTAAACTCACAGCCAAGACATTTAGTGTGAGGTTTTATCCTCCCACTTGCAAGTAAATAAATAATTCTGACTTTTGCAGAGAATATCACTGTATTACAATCCACTGCATTATACATTTATTTTTTAAATCATCTTGAATTTCAATCTTGAATATTTTATAAGGAATAATAAAGTCTTTATATCCCCATTCAAAGGCAGACACATCTAATAATTTTTTTTTCACATTGTTGGTTAAGTAGGTCTAAAATAGTTCAAAACATAAAAGAGAAAAGGTAAGCTTATGAGAGCGACTACAGGATGTCTGAGATTAACCCAACAACACAACAGCTTGTGTTGGATTCTGAGATCATGAATCTGTTATGAACAGAAAATTATTAATACATGCAGGAAATAAGGTGGATTAGTGAGTGAGTGGAGAGAGACTAATTTAAAACTCATTGTAAAATTTACCTATTAACAATGTAGGACGCTACACTTTCACTTATAAATGTATTTCAATAGACTTCAAAATGAAAGAGAATTTATGAAGTGTTTTAGTCCCCAGCATAACGCTGCTGGAGTTTAAGTTCATATTTAATATTTGATTTGAAAATCTTGGTCACAGCAGTAACAAGTTAAGATGCAAATTAAATTTTTCAGGAAACAGGAGAGATGCACATTTTAATTGAATTTCCCATGAATAAGGGTTATAAAGTCCCCCACCGGAGAGGAAGAAACATCATTGTTTCACAGCCTGATTTCACTTCAGAACGTTTGGGAGGAAGTCTTAATGTTCTTCTTTTTCTTATTTTGCTCTTCAGTTTGCATTAACAATCTCCCCTACTACATCAAGGTATTGTCAGGAAGGACTAACAGGAAATTAGCTTTTTCAAAGTAATCACTGTGTTAGGAATGAGACCAACTGAATGGGTTCTGTGAGACTTGGCAGCAGAAGTGAATGCCTTGACAAAGACACTTCCTGAAGGACACCTGCCCAGGTACCACTGAGCTTGGTTTGCATTTAAATGCAACCTGCAAAGTTTTTTTTCCTGTAAGAGATTACAGTGAGCCTAAACGAAAACATTAAGTCCCTTATCCCTTGACCACCCAAGGGTAACCAGCTTTCCTCTTGATGTCCATTTAGCTCTTCACAGCTTCAACTCTAAGACAAGTAAAGAGGGTTCTTAAACAGGCCGTTACCAACTCTGCGAGTATTAATGTTGTAATAAATTACCGTATTCTCTCCGTGGGAGGCCCAGAGGCTCACAAGTGATAGGCTCCCATCTGGTGTCTGATGCTCCCCCCTAACACAATCATTATGCCAGTGCATACGAGTTGGCAATAATAAGAAAAGAGAAGTAGAAGGAAAAATGGTATCAGGGATTAAAGTTTGAAAAAGAAAAGATTATCTTGTTCCTTTAATGATGCCAGTGATGAGATTTCAGAGTGAAAGTCCCAAAGCAGTATCAAGAGAAGCTACAGGATGGGAGGTGAGGCTTAGGCCCAGGGCCCAGGGCTGTCATGCTGTACCTGTGGGAAGTCAGTTCAAGTCCGTGCTGATCTGGTCACCGCAGGGGCAGCTGGGACAACAGATAAGCAAGCCCGAGAGGCTCCAGAGCAGTACACAAAAGGTATCTGATTGATATACAATGACTGATAGTAAATTTTGATCCAAATGTGTTAGACAGCTAGTACAGAGAATTTATGCCATGCATTTTGTATATTAGCTCCATTTGTTTGTAACTTAATTTTTGGGACCTTTCTCTGTATTTACTCAAAATTTGTTTTCTGGCCTGGAAGCAAGCAGGACTCTGCAATTACAACCAAATTTACCCCCCCCCCCAAAAAAAAAGAAAGAAAGAGGAAGAAAAGAAAACAGCCACTGTTGATAAATACTATACCTACCAGTATATAAAGGGCAGGCAAAATTCAACGTTGCATATGATGAGCAAAAAGAAAATTTTACATTCTGTTACATTTGTGATCATTGGAATTCTACCAATACAAACCTCTGGCATCAGGAGTTTCCTTCCCCTCTTATAAGCATACATTTAGTATATTGAACATATCTTTTAGCTTTTACCTTTCATCTCATTTCTATTTTAGATTACCTCTAACTCAATAATCATTTTACTATTTCTGAATGTTTATAATGAAAATTTTTATATATGTGTAAGTATATTTAGAGTATGTATATGTACATATAACATGAATAGAAATAGGCATGTATATAGAGAGAAATTATATAATTGGCCACTCTGATGAAAACATGAAGTTGATGTTTGTAACAATTATTCTAATTGGTCTAATGCATATCTTAACATATTACATTAAACAGAAAGTCAGCTCCACTTTAGTGATGGTACTGTTCTCATTAACCATGATCCAGAGAAGAAATTACATTTTATCTATTTAATCTACAGCTTATTCCTCGGCAATGTAAGGCATTACTGTGCAGAATTTTTGCATATTCAAATATTTATGATTGATTTATAAATATTTATACTTTAATAATTCTGTAGCTTACAAGTAAATAAAAACTTGCTATAGATGTATACTTGAATTGAATGACGACTAGGTGGTAGGTGCCAGGTTTCTCACTGTGGTGGGAAGTTACAGCTAAGCAAGGGGAGGGGGCTAAAATGATCCATGTGATGGGGGAGACATTAGCAGGAACTCATTTAACTTAAGATAGATTCAAATAGTTGCACATGGATATATATACAGATATGTGTATATACATAAGATACACATATATGTATATATTATATACACTATCTTATGCATGTACACATGTATCACCTTACTTTGTCAGCTGAGAGGACCTAGGAACAACTCAGTAGCATTGAGCATACCTACCTAGTGCCCTAATCTTGGCTGCTAATGCCATTCTCCAGTGAAAGGAACCAGAGATCTCTGGATCCTTGGAGAAAGGGTTGATCCTAATACTGGGGCAGGAATTACACAGGATGAGACTGGAACATTTTGTGGTGTCAGAAAATACGAAAGTGCTAAAAAAATTTTTTTTAATAAAAATAAAAGCTATTAATATAAATAAAAGCTATTAATATGTTAATGTATGTTAAAAAGACATAGGAGCCAAACAAAAGAGCTCCAAATGGCAAAGCTAAACAACAAAATAAAGTAGCATTGAATTAGAGCCCAAAGCATCAAGTACCAATGAGTTTATATTATTATTAAATAAATCAGGTAGACTATACATCCCCACTCTTTACATGTGTATTACACATAGAAATTGTTAAGGGTTTAATTGTCTCTCCCCAAACTTCATATTTTGAAGTCCTAGCTCCTAGTACATCAGAATTTGACTTCGTAGGATTAGAGTCACTGCAGATTCACTTAGTTAAGATGGGGCCATGCTAGAATAGGGTGGGCCCCTAATCCAATAAAACTAGTGTTCTTATAAAATGGGGACAAATGGAAACAGATACAAATACAGGGAGAATGACAAGTAAACATGAAAACAGAGAAAGGTCATGCATGTACAAACCAAGGACATCCAAGGTTGCCAGCAACCACCAGAAGTTAGGAGAAAGGCATGGTACGAATTTTTTCTTATCACCCTCAGAAGGAGCCAAGGCTGCCTTGATCTGGAACTTTCTTGCTCAGAACTAGGAGATAATAAATTTCTGTTGTTTCAACAGTCAATCCGTGGTACTTTGTTTTGGTGGCCCTAGGAAATTAATATAGCAACTTCCTTTCAAAAAGTATATGGAAAGAGGCAAAAAAGAGTAACTTGACGGTGAAGAAACCTGATAAACACTGAGTCAGCCAGGAGATCAGGGCTAACGTTAACACTGATGAGTGGGACTGATACTGTTTACCCCTAATACGATGTGTTGAAAAGGGCACTTGACCTCTGTGGTCTTCCTCACAAAGACCCATAACCCCAGTCCAGTCAGAAGGAAAATATCAGACAAATTCCAACTGAGGGATAGTCTTCAAAATACCTGACCAAGTACTCCCCCGGACTACTGTCAAGATCATCAAAACCAATGGAAGTCTAAAGGACTGTCTGTCCCAACCAAGAGGGATGTGATGACTAAATGCAGTATTATTCTGGATGAGATCTAAAAACAGAAATAAGACATTAGGTTAAAAGTAAGGTTGTCTAAATAAATTATGGACTTGAGCTAATATTTTAATATTAGTTAATTAATTATAATAAACATGTCATAATATGATAATGCGAAAACTGAGCCTTGGTTCTATAAGAAGTTTCTGTATTTTCAACTTTTATGTGAATTCAAATCTGTTCAAAAATGAAAAGTTTATGTAAAAAAAAAATTAGAAAACTGGATCAGCTACATATTTCATAATGTACTTTAAATACATAAAGCAAAGTACTGTGAAATATAGGTATATTTTATAGGAAATTCAGTTTGCAATAATTCATAATATGCTCATGAAAGCTAATGTGCACATTAAGTAAAAAATAGTACCTTCATATATTATTGATATAAATTATGCAGCTCCATGAGGCAGGATGTGCATTTCAAATAAGATCTCAAATGGTGTTTTTCATCTTTTCAAAAATAAAACTAATAAATTGTTCTTCCCTGTTGGTTTATTAGGAATCATAATATTCTTTGATATATTATCCTCAGACAGTTACACAAACAACTTGTGGTTCATTTAGTTTCAGTTGAACAGTTTTTTATGTTCTTCAACAATGACTTACGAGAAAATAAAGGAGCAGAGTCAAAGATTTATAAGTAACTTTTTGTCCTTTATATTATAAGCAAAATAAAACTTGTCTGGGTACTTGGGGCAGGCTTGTTCTGTCTTGCCTTGTCTATTTCAGGCTATTGCTTCTTAAAATCAACAGAAGATAAGGTATATTATTTGGAGAAACATCGGAGTCACTAAAATACCATGTCATGTGTGATACATTAACTTTCCCAATAGGATAATACTTTTTTATTTTCATATTTACAATTTTGTGTGTGTGTGGTGAGAACATTTAAGATCTACTTTCTTAGCAACTGTCAAATATACAGTACAGTGTTGTTTTTGGTCTTTTTTTGTTTTGTTTTGTTTGTTTGTTTGTTTTTGGTAGTTCCCTGGCTGGGAATCGAACCCAGGCCACAGTGTTGAGAGTGCCAAAGCCTAGCCACTACACCACCGGGGAGCCTAGTGCAATATTGTTAGCTATAGTCATTATGCCGTACATTAGATTCCCGAAACTTACTTGTCTTATAACTGAAAGCCTGTACCCCTTGAACAGTATCTCCCCATTTCCCCCAGCAGTCACCATTCAGCTCTGTTTCTATGCATTTCCTATTCTCTGTTACTATAATTTCAGGTTTTTTATTCCAAATATAAGTGAGATCACATGATAATTTGTCTTTGTCTGGCTCACGTCATTTAGCATAATGCCCTCAGGTTCATCCATTTTGTCACAAATGGCACTTATTTCTTCTTTTTTACTGCTGAATAATATTCCATTGTATATGCATACCACAATTTCATTATCCATTGATGGACACGTGTTTTGGCTACTGTGAATAATGTTGCAATGAACAGGGGGGTAAAGAGAATTCTATATCTAGAAATAAATAATACCATCTTGCTTTTTATTGCACTGATTATTAGCTTTCATCTTTTGTTGATGAATAAACCTAGGTTCAATCAGTGGAGAAGTGTCAGTCTGAGAGTTTTGGAATAAGGGAGTTATCCTAGGAAGTAGAGCTCACACAATTATTGGAAAACACAAGTTCAGAAGAGGACTTAGACTAGAGATTGAGTCACCAAACTAGTCAATCAGAGAGGCCGTGTTGTAGCAGCCATAGTGTTGAACAGTAGAAGGTGAGTTTTTGGGAAAGCTTGAGTCCACAACCGAGTGTCTGGAGAGAGTCTGAGGTCACCATTGGTAAGCATGGGCAGGAGGCTGACAGAGATCTGGACACAGAGCAAGCACCTCTGTGAATGCCAGTCACCATATATGGTGGAGAAAAGGCCTTCAGGGAATAATGGGCCCAGCTTTATTATTTCAGCCTTTCAAGGGCACACATGTCCTTTTGACCGACTTTAATTTGGAGGTATACAGGAGAAGGTAGCTCCCGGGCTAATCAGTTTCACCCCAGTGAGCATCCTAAGTTACTCCATTCTTGTGAACATCAGATAAAGCTATGAAATGTGTCTGTGCTTGGATATTAGTCTACCAATCTGTAGGACTTCATTAGAACATGCCTTTGGCCATTTGAGTGCCAGAACCCATCCTTTATTAGACAACTGAATGACATTTTAGTGAGGTTCCTACAAATTGAGGTTTCATATATGCTCTCATCTGAAACGTAAGAAAGAAAATAAGAAGCACTGATGGTTAGGGGACAGAGCTTTGCTGTTGGGTGCTACTATGATTATATGTATGGGTAGAATCAGGAAATGCATTATGCTTACAGACAAAAATCTATTATGAAGTGGAACTATCTATGGATAGAGTAGAAGAGACAAGGCCAACTTGGTAGCCTGAGGTTAGTGGTACAGAGCCAAGGAATTCACAGAACACAAATGGGCAGAGTAGGAAACAGCATCCATGGTGCTTAAAAATACCAGACCTCTAGACTATGGATGGAGTCAGGCAGGCCCGGGGTGCAACTCAGCTCCCTTGGTATTGGTTATTACAGCCTGTTCAGTGACCTAGTCCTTCTAAGACTCACTCTTCTTGTTCTATAATTGTATAATACTTTCCAAAAGGAGAAATCCTTCGACAGTTGTTATCAGGAATAACAATAATAAACGTCTATAAAATTCAGTACCGCACAGTGTCTGGCACACAGTAAGTGCTCCATAAGCACAAGCTCCATGAAAGCGGGGGCTTTTTATCTGCTTTGTTTATTGCTCAGCTCCTGGCACTGCTTAGTAACTTTCTATATGATTAATTGATTTATTAATGGCAGCTGCTTGTATTGTTGTTTTTGTACTTGTTGTTAGTGTAAGGTGCTGAGGTGTGCAATACTCATCATGACAGATATGACTTTTCCTTTAAATCTCCAACCCACTTGCACACGTACTACCCTCCAAATGGTTAGGGGAGACGGCTTTGCTGTGGGGTTTTCAATATACCAGGGGCCTCTACCTTCTGAGTTCAGCCATGAGAATCAGTCTTTCCTAACACCGTGATTGCAAAAAAAGATTTTTCCTCCAGATTTCTCCACATGAATGCTCTCTTAAAGGCTTGTGGTGAACATGTTTGACTTTTACTTCTGGCCTCGGGCACTGCAGTATATCTCTGCTGAACAAAATGCTATTTCCCAGTTCTCGGAGGCTACTTTGTCACACTTAAAGTCACACACGTGTCATGCCGTCTCCTTTCTTCCTGTTAGCTCCGAGGAGTGGCAAATGCCATTGTTGTTTCATGTAACCCTTGTGGTGTCCTGCATATAAAGTGGGGGCAAAAGTGTGCTGTTTTAAAGGCCACAGCCATTTCTAAATTTCAGGGTGAATGCCACCATCCTCCCTTTGCTTTTTTAGTAATCTTGGTGACCCTTGTAGCCATGCATATATAAGGCAGTGGAGAAGTGAAAAGCCACATGCTTCAGACCAAGCTGTTGTTACATATTTAATCATGTAAAAGGCTGTTTATTTTAAGTTGAGCTAGTCTTTACAGAGATTATTATGTTGTTAAAATGTATGGATTTTTCTCTGGCTGAGCATAGGTAGTAAGGGTAGATAAAGAGCTGAGAAAAGATAACTTCATCTCAAAGAAAGAGACTCAAGCCCTAATGATAGAGAAATAAGCCAGAAGCTGAGAAGGGCATGTCTAGTGAGAGAACTCAAAGAGAATGGTCAACATATTAGAGGAAGAAGTTTACCAGATAGCCAGTTTTAACCTTACCTTTGCTATATTTTAAGTCCTTTTCTTTTAAGAGAATGAGCTCTACAGCCAAACTGCCTGGGATTAAATCCCGGATTAAACACATTTAGTTACATGTCTTTGGGAAATTCTATAGCCTCAGTGTTTCAGCGTCTCATTTAGAAAATGGAGGTGCTAATAACCTATATCATAGGATTGACGGGATGATTAAGTAAACACACACACACATTTATAGAGCTATGTATCTCCAATACGGAGTGAAGTGTCAGGCTCACACAGAGAAACAATAAATCACGTCTGTGATATAAATCATTCCTAGTATAATAATTAAAACCTCAGTGTCTGCAAGTTCTCTAGACCTCTGGGGTATTTATTACTTTTCTTATATTATTCATGCAACAATAATCTGAGCTCCTATGCTGGATAATTACAGGAAGTCTAATTCTCTTTCCAAGCATTAGTGAGATCACTCCTTATGTGTCCTAGAAACCAATCCTGTCTTGCTTGTCATTTCTTTTACTCGCTCACAGATCTCCAGCTGCCTCATCACTACTGTCTCATTCCTGAGCACACTTCATTCCAAAATGGGAATGCAGGCCCCTAAACACAGCTGGAATGATGCTCTCATGTTAGATTTTACTAACTCTTAGGGTGGGGATACTCCTAGTACTGGTAATAATAACAATCACATGTTCAGCACTTGCTAAAACGAGATTACGTATGTGAGGAAGCCAGGAAAAAGTCAATAGAAACTTGGCCATAGTTTACCAGGCAGAGGGAATAGCAAGTGCAAAGATCCTGAGGGAAGAAAAAGATTCATGTGTTCAAGACCCAAATAGGACATCGTCAGACTGGAGTTTAGTGTGGCAGAGGGAGTGGTAAGAGATGATGCCAACAAAATG
Source organism: Lyroderma lyra (assembly GCA_004026885.1). NCBI lineage: Eukaryota > Metazoa > Chordata > Mammalia > Chiroptera > Megadermatidae > Lyroderma > Lyroderma lyra. The sequence goes on from PVJL010005017.1 coordinate 90,806, forward strand.
GGCAGAATCCTGGTCACGTTCAACTCTGTAGGCAAAGGTACATGCAGATTTTCATGCAAGGAGATGTCATTCACAGGTTTTAATGGGGGTTGTGAAACAGTATGTTTTATGACTTAAAAATTGACCTTCTTGTTGCTACAGCCGTGGTGTCTGTTACGTCGGTTGACCTCTGAGCGACCTCTGCCCCCGTTTGTGCTGTCTCCTCCTGGGAAGCGTTTCATCACTGCTTCCAGGACACCACACACGCCTGGTGTCGCTCCTACTTTTCTGGATCCTCAGCCACTTTTGATGTTTCCTTCTCACCTCCTCGGCTCCGAGCCTTGCCTTCGCTGCACCTCCTCTCTAGTCTATCTCTACTCCCTGGGTTGTTCCATCCCGTCTCATGGCTTTTACACGTCTGAGGTTTCTCACATTTACATCTCCATCTTGGACCTCTACACTGGACTGCGGACCCCACTGTACTACTGTCTATTTAACACCTTGCAGGTTTAATAAACATCTGAAACTTAACGTGTCACAAAGCATAGCTCCCACCGTCATCCAAAAGAAATATAGCAACCTCAGTACTTGCTGTTAGTTGGTTCCAAGGGGCGTGACAACTACCAAAATGATGAGTACCAAACAGATGTTCTCCATGGGGAATAATGTAAATAAATCTAATGCATTCCCAAACCAAGGACAATGCACATTTTTAAGGCAATACGTAAAAAATAAGGTTGTACATCATTACTTTGCATGAGAAATAAACCTAAAAATTAATATTTAGATTAGATGAAATAAAACCTTTACTTTACCTGTTGTGAGTCACGAGGCAATCGACACTGACAAGTGCTGGCTTGCATGTTGACTACCAAACAAATGACAGCATGTGGGCAAAATTGTCACATCAGAGTACGTCGAGTACCAAGTTTGACGGGTTTCAAAGCAGTAGAGTTCCGAGGTACGACTGTAGGTCCGTGTCTTCTAACAGTCTCTTCTTTCTTCTAGTCAGACAGGCCAAGTCCTTGAGGTCATTCTTGATGCCTTTTCTCTCTGTCACTCCATGTTGTTGGCAAATCTGGTTGATTCTGCCATCAAAATATATTCACAGTCTTACTGGTTGTCATTACCTTCACGGCCCGTCATCTCTTGCTTGGATGCTTACAAAAGGCTCCTACGTGGTACCTTTTGTTGTTGTTGTTTTGCTTTTGTCCCCCTAAATATATTCTAAATATAGCAGCCATGGTGATACTTTTCAAACAAAATTCTCATCAGATCACTTTCATCCTTAAAGAAGAGTGGCCTTAGTGGCTTCCTTCAGCACTCAAAATAAAAGCCAAAGTGGTGGTTTTGGTTTTGGTTTTGGTTGTCTATTAGTTATAAGGCCATACCTGATCTGGCCTTTGTTGCTAGCTCTAAATACTTTCTTCTCATTCACTTCGGTCCAACCACAGTGGGTTCCTTGCTGTTCTGCAAACAGTCTGGGCATGTTTCCACACTGAGGGCTCTGCACCTGCTCATTATACGGGCTGGACAGTCGTCAAATAGACATGCACATGGATAGTTTGCTAACTTGCTGCAGATGGTTATTGGTGAGGGCACAAAAACTGCATTAAGTCCTTTGCCAGAGAAGATTCGGTGTGGAACTGGGGAAGCAGGTGTTCAAGGATGGGGACAGCCAAAGGCAATGTTAGGTTAACGCTGGATAGTACAGGCAGGAAGCAGCTACCACCTCTCCCACCAGAAGAAACAAACGGAAGGGTCTGGGGTTGTTAGAACCTACAGCTCAGACATCTGAGGGTGGTGTTGCCACCGCAGGAGCTCAGAGCGGGGGTCCCATTAAGTGTTGGCCTCGTATCTGAGAGGAAAGACCATTGCCCTTCTGCACTGATGCCTTTTAGGGGATCCAAAGAAGGGCCTGGAGAACTGGGACCCAGGAAACTCGCAGAAGTCACAATGAGACTGGTTCTGAAAGTGCCAATAAAAACAAAACTGGAATCAACTGTGTTTTCCAGGTTGAGAGGGTCATTACTAGGTGATGCTGACAGGAACAGAAAGCAAATAAGAAAGAAGAAATACTTCCTTTCCTCCCCCCCCCACCCCCGCATTCTGGTGTCCTGCTAGTGAACTCTATTGGAAGAAATGATAAGAAACCAGCTGATGATGGAGAAATATGAATATTTGCACAGTCCCATTATCAATATGCAGAACGTCCAATCAGAGTGACTTTGTTCTTGGGCCCTATTCATAGAAAGTCTGATTCAATACACGAAGTCTAACAATTAAGTTCGTGAACTTGCTGCCATGTACTTATGTTGACAAAACTGTACACACAACTCAGTAAGGTGTCATAACCGTGGTACATCTGTGTTCAATGGCTGTGTCCCTGTTGACATGTGGCAGTGTCTTGCTGAGTGGCATTCATTATTGTTGCGTGTTTTTGTGTGCCATCCCAAGAATGTTAGAGCTTGGATTGGAGCAATGAACATACATTAAATTTCTTATTAAACTTGGCAAGTGTGGAAGTGAAATCAGGGACATGTTAGTCCTAGTTTATGGAGATAATGTCATGAAGAAAATAGCAGGGTACAAATGGATTAAATGTTTTTCTGAGGGGAGAGAAAGCATCACTGATGAAGAGAAGTCAGAGTGGCCAGTAACAAGCAGAACTGATGAAAACACTGCAAAAATTCATCAGATTGTACGTCAGAATCATCAACTGACTGTGAGAAGCATAGGAGACCAAGTAAACATTGATAGATAAACAGGAAAATCTTAACTGAAAATCCTGGCATGAGAACGGTGTGTGCAAAAATGGTCCCAAAGGAGCTCACCAATGAACCAAAGCAAAGGAGAGTAGTAGTTTACAAGACCTTTTGGAGAGTCAAGATGATGATGTTTTGAGCTGTGTTATCACTGGTGATGAAACGTGGTGTATCAATATGACCCTTAAACTAAGCGTCTAAGTGCACAGTGGAAGTCAGCCAATTCTCCACAACCAAAACATTTCCATTAGTCCAAATAAGGAATCAAAACAATGTTGCTAACCTTTTTGGTATCAGAAGGATTGTTCATTATGAATTTGTACCAAATGGACAAACGATCAACCCAGTTTACTATTGGGAAGTGCTGAAAAGGCTGCATGAAAAAGTTAGGCAAAAATGACCTGAACTTACTGCAACTCATGCCTCTTGCTTCACAAGAATGCGCCAGCTCACACGGCTCTGTCTGTGTTTTTAGCCAGTAAACAACTAACTCTGTTGGGGCACCCTCCCTACTCACCTAATCTGGCCCCCAGTGACTTTTTTTCTTTACCCGAAGATAAAGGAAATATTGAAAAAATGACATTTTGATGACATTCAGGGCATCTAGGGTAATATCCACAACTCTGATGGCCATTCCAGAAAGAATTCCAAAGTTGCTGTGACAGGTGGACGAGGCGCTGGCATCAGTGCACAGCTTCCCAAGGGAAGTACTTTGAAGGTGACCATCGAAGGTGACTGTACTGATATTCAGCAATGAGGTGTGTAGCACTTTTTCTAGGATGAGTTCACGAACTTAATTGTTCGACTTTGTATATACATCCTGTTGGTTCTGTTTGTCTGGAAAATCCTGACTCAGGAGAGGTCTGTAACTGAAGTCCTTGCTGCATGAAAAAATAAATAAATAAATAAAACTTATCATCCTAAACACTTCGCATCAAGAATCACTGCCTGCTTAGCTTGGATCATTTATTTTTTTAGAATTGGTGTGTTGAGCCACTGAATATAAACTGTGTTCACATTACTTTGAATGAAAACATAATTCCATATATTAGATTATAGTGATACATTGTATTTTTTTCCCCAAATAATTAAGAGATGGCCAATAAGTACCACAAAAACCAGTATTTAGCCCAGTTGTGTCTACCAAATTGTTAGAGATCTGGAAGAGAAGTATAATAATAAATTGATAAAATATGTGTGTGATACAAAGCTTGGGAATGAATGATGCAGCTCACAGCAAAGGGAAGAAATGGGCTTTGCATATTACAGGGGGTTTGTTTATTCAGAATGAACAAAGTAAGATTTATTTATTTATTTATTTATTTATTTATTTATTTATTTATGTATTTAATTCATTTTTATTGTTAGACTTATTGGGGTGACATCTGTTAGCAAGGATTACATAGGTCTCAGGCATACAATTCTACAGTGCATTGTCAACTTGTTGTATAATAAGTTCACCACCTAATGTGACTTCTCCTTCCATCACCTTATATTTAACTTCCCCCCTTCCTCTCCCACCCCCTCCCCTTTCTCCCCTCCCTAACCCACTCGTCCCCAAATAAACATTAAACTATTGATTGTGTCCATGGTTGTTTGTATGTTCATTTCTTTTTTTCTTTGCTTTCAGTTTTATATTCCGCATATGAGTGAAGTCATACAGTTCTTTGTTTTTTCTGTCTGGCTTATTTCACTAAGCATGATGATCTCCAGGTCCATCCATTTTGTCAAAGTAAGATTTAATATAAAAAAATTCCCGTATTGATGTAGTATAGAATTTTTTAAAAGTCCAATGAGATACAAGCAGGCTTAGAGCAGGGTGTGACCGTCTTTTTCTGTATGACAGTGGGAAAGCTACTTTCCCGTATTTAACAAGAGCATTTGGTGGGGAATAATAGCATTTCTTCAGTCTAGAGTACTGTGTCATAAATCTATATGATTTAGTATGAAAAAATACCCTAGGCCAGTGATCAAACTAACAAAATCAATGCCAGTGAAAGGCACTCTAAATTTGTCCTGCCCTTCATATGTTATGAAACAGAACAATCACTAAACTCTGAGGGCTAGAATACCAGTGGAGAATAATTAGACTAATTGTATTCTAAGATTAAGGTACAAATCTGAGAATATCTGATTACTGTTCTGTCTGATTGCCTTTCTTCTCCCCAAGTGTATTAAATATCTGATCACTTATCTTCCCCAAACATTTTAAAACATCAGCTAATTTTTAAATGAAACTTTCTATTTCCTGTCAAAGATGACAAATAATTCTCAGTGTTACAAAAACTTTTTCTCAAGCTTCATATAACAGTAAGCAGAAACACACATGCACAGGGCTTTGCATGACATCTGCTGGTTAAAAGTGTGCATGATACAAAAACTCATTTTTCTCTTTTCCAAATACATCAGTAGGTAACTTTCTCAAGGCTACCCTTGTAAGTGCAATACCCACTGGACTGGAAGGTTTCCTTTCACCCAAAGTATTTCATAGATCTGCTCCTTAGACCAAAGAGTTTCATTTTACATACATAAACACTAATAAATTAGAGGATAAATGACAGTCTCGTTGAAACACCCTAACTGCCTTGTCTTCTATATCTGATTCTTTTGTTGAGCACTACGGCATTTCCTCTGAAACGTATTAGCTTGGTAAACCAGCAATTGGAACCAACGTGAAAGCTAGAGAATGACTGGGAGCAGCGAGTTCTGGTGTCACACAGAGAGGTAGTAGTGGGGGCACCTTGTAGAAGAGAACAATAGTGATCTGAAGATCTATAGGTAGCCCTCATCAGCCCCAAATATTTCTTAAGATTACCTTAAACTTTATGACTAGAAGATTATATCATTAGCTTAAGGTATATTCCTTTATTAATATGCAAATAAGTAGTTTATCCCTTTGTAACTTAATTTAAATTGTTTTTGTGCTGACAACTCTCCATTTACCTCTTAACCAGCCTTAATCTCTGACCTTCTCTGCACCCTGGGTGTTGACCACAGCAAACTACATAACCCAGGCTCCCTTGCTGGCTGGTCTCTGGTTGCACTGGCTGATGGGAGGCACCAGCAGGAGAATAGATGGCAGGAGGAGTGAGATGTCATGGTGTTTTCCTTATTCCCTCCCTGTGTGGGCACTGGACCATTGGCAGGAGCTGTGTCTGTCCATGAGCATAGCTCCTCTCTAGGGTCTCTTCCTTTGGGTTCAGGAATGTTTTAATGTGAGTTTCTGCGTGCCCCCACCATCCTTTGTCATTTTATAGCTTTAATCATTAAATAGTAGCGTCGATAATGGCTCTTTATTTGAACTCTATCTTTACTTGCCAGGACCTTTAATGATACATTTCTAAAGGCAACTCATTTTGTATCAAGAAGAAGAGACAAGAGAAGGGGAGTAGTAGCATAAGAGGAAAGAGGGTAATGAAAGGCCAGAAGGCTGCAAGGGTGGACACCATACTGTTTTGGTTGGCTGTGGACTTTCCCCAAATGACAGTATCTAGTTATGTGAAAGTCCCAACTCTCCAAATTAGTATTTTGTGCCTGGGAGTGATTTTTGTCTATTGCTCTATTAGAACTTAAGCTCAAAGAGAGTGTGGTAGTTTTGGGGGTTTTATGTCTTGTTGCCTTTTTACTGTTTAGTCCACTAATAACCAAATACGTAGAACTGCATATGTAGTAGCTCATCAATAAGAATTTATTAATTTGAAGAAGAAACTCGATTATTGTTTGAAAACATAAATGGATGGATGATGGATGGATAGATGGATGAATGAATGGATAATCATTGATTAATTCTCTATTTTCTTTAAATAGCTATATAGTCTTAGATGTTACCCTGATTGTTTCTTAAAGACACGGTTACATGCACAAGGTGTAGTTAGGAAAAATAGGGAAGAAATGGTAAGAAACCTCACAATGGAGAAGGAATCTACTTAAGTATATTTAACCTAAATACATTGTACAGCAATAAAGAAATAAGTTAAGCTTCCTGGTTATTGCAAATATAAAAAACATGCTTATGTATTAATTACAACAAACATTTTCATAAAGACAATTGAATCTAGTCTATCTTTTAGATAAGTTGCTTCACCTCTCTATGTCCCTAATTTTTCATCTATTTAATAGAATACAGCATGACATAATGGTTAAGAGAAGTGACGTGCTAGTGTTTAAAAGCTGTCTCTCCAAGAAAAAAACGTAAGAGCCAATTTATACCATTTGCTGATTTCTGGAATGTAAAGTCTCCCACTAAACTCCTTAGTTTGTTGCCTTAGCAATTTCTTTCTCACCTGCATCTCTCTGACCCTGCTTCTGTTTTTACATCTATTTCTCTGATTACTGATAGGGAAGGTTCTTCATGTTTAAGGAGTTGTGCGGTTAGATTGACTCACCTGGATAATCCAGGATGATCTCCTCAGGGTCCTTAACCTTAATCTTATCTACAAAGTGCCTTTTGCCATGTAAAGTAACATATTTACAGGTTTCAGAGATTAGGACACTGACAACTTTGGGAGGCCATTATGCCACCTACAAGTACCCACCATGTCCAATTTTAAGCTACCAATATGGCTTAGAAAATTCCTGAGAATTTAGCAGTTTAGTTCTTATGAGCCAGAAGGCACCAGTTCCTGCTTCCAGAATTTAGATCATGAGTTCTGGAATCAGAATGCCTGGATTTGAGTCTTGACTCTGCCATATACCATGTAACTTGGAGTAAGTTACTTAACTTCTATATATCTCAATTCTTATCTATATAATGGCAATAAAAAAGTAATATTTCACCGGGTTATTTGTGAGAGTTTCCAAAAGAGATAATATATGTGAAGTAATTATAAAATGCGAGTACTATGTTAACTATTGTTTTTATGTTTGTATTATCATTTCAATATTATTAATAGAATAAATATTGCTTCTCCCAGTAAACTAAAATATTAAATTCTCATGTATACAGTGATCAAGTACATAGAAAACTCAAAGCATTTGTTTTCTTCCCAAGACATATATAGTTTATGTTTGTAATATTTATTTTAAAATATATCAAGAGGCTGGAGAAATTACCGTGTGTGTGTGTGAGTGTGTTTGTGTGTGTGTGAGTGTGTGTGTGTGTGAGTGTGTGTGTGTGTGTGTGTGTGTGTGTGTGTGTGTGAGTGTGTGTGTGTGTGTGTGTGTGTGTGTGTGTGTGTGAGTGTGTGTGTGTGTGTGTGTGTGTGTGTGTGTGTGTGTGAGAGTATGTGTGTGTGTGTGTGTGTGTGTGTCTCAACCTTCTGACTAAACAAAATTTCCCCCAGATTTTTCTCATCTCAAGTATACAAAATATTCCATATCATTGGAGCTATAACAAGACTTCCAGATGAAACCTCGTATTTTCTTCTGAAGTTTTCTCTGAGAGGAGAGACACCCCAATTTTAGATCTATCTACTCACCCTATGGCCCTAACATAGCCGAATGAACACAACGAGCAGAGCACTTGGAACACAGCCCCAGGCGCAAGTGGGTGAACGCAGAAGCACTTCCTAACTGACACTTGCAAGCCACACGTGGCAGTTCGGCTCTGCATCCGTTCGTGTCGCTCCTGGTGACAATGGCACCACAGGCACAACTGCTGGCTTTTCAGCTACCAGGGACAGCATCTTTGCAGAGTCCAGGGAGAGGTGGATGTATTTTCAAGTATGTCTTGGGTGTTCGATGGCCAGATTAATGAATGCAACAGGTCTTTCTGCTAAGAAAGAAAAAGGGATGGAGCGTTGTCCGTCTCCAAAACGAGAACCCCATCAGCAGTCTCCTGCTCAGGCCGGAGCGCAGGGCGCGGGCACCCCCTTCTCACCTGCTTGGCCTCAGCACTGACCCGGCAGCTTGCTAGCACAGAGACCGCCATTCAGTGTCAGTGCCCTTTGTCGTCAGCCGTAAATTCCCTGTCCTTTGACTCCTCATGTACAGGAAAAGCCTGATCAGAAAGGACTTTTTTATATATAAAAACATTAACATTTAGATTTTTTACTCTTTAATAAAGAAGTCACAGGGATGTAAAGCACAGCATTGGGAATATAGCCAATAATACTGTAATAACTAGGTATGGTGTCAGATGGTTACTAGAATTATCAGGGTGGTCACTCTAAATTACATAAATATCTAAGTACTATGTGTACACTTGAAACTAATATAATGTTGCATGTCAAGTATGATTGAAAAATAAATCTAAAATAGAAAGTAAAATATTATTTCAAAAGAGATCCTAAATTCAGAAATGCAAGCCTTAATATCAGATAATTACAATATTATTTTTAATACTGAAAAAAATTTTTCCCTGAACCCTGCGCAGAACTAATGCCACTTCTGATCTATCTACAGAACACTAAAATAGAGGTGTTATATTATAATTCTCCCACACTACAGTGTGAGCTTCTTGAGGACAAAAATTGATGTATTCATCTCTTTAAGCCTGATAATGGTAGATGCTTAATAAATGTTTGTTGGTTACTGGGATAGATGAATGGATGGACAAATGGACAGGTGACAGGGACCTGCAAGGACCACGGTCAAGTAACCCTCACTCTGGATACAGTGTGAGCAGAAGCAATCCCACTTATTAACCTAAGCCTCAGAGATGTAAAGATAAATAAAAGATATCTTCAGTTCTCAAAGAGCTTGTGATCTGGCGGGTAAGTGATGCAATGGAGAGTTTGCGCCTTTCAGTTGGCCTTCTGGCCATCCTTCCTGTGCTGCAAATTCCAAAAACCTTTTGGAGAAGTCAGACCTGGTTGGTGATCACAGCAGCGTTTGTCTCAGCTGGGAGTAAGCAGGGTGGCAGTGAGGCGATATAGGGGGGTAACTGACTGCCCTTGGCTCAGCTGGGATGAACCCCACTTATACTGGCATATGTGATAAGTCAGGGGTGATTCAGAGCTTTTCCAGAAATCAGGCCTGGGATAATCTAGTGCCAGGATAACAGAGAAACATTTTTAAATGTGATAGATTACCTGTTGGCTCTCTCCTTCCAATTAAAAAAAAAAAATCCTGTGCTATAAAATGGAACTTTTGACCTCTCCATGTTCATCTGAATTGTTATTTTTTCCACCAGTAATCATAAGAATGGCAATATATTTTACTCACAATTTGTGTCTAAAAATTGAGTCTTGTGTATGTTTTAGAAAAGATTTTGGTGTAAATATATGAAAAGCTGTCAAAAAGAGCAGCCTCACAAATAGGCAAATGTAATACCCTTCCTCGTGCCGAGAATTGAGAGAGGCCCAGCAGGTTCTGGCCCACCTGCCACCTGTCAAAATGTCTGCATTTGCACATAGAAGTCTACATATTTTCATATTTGTGGGTTTTGGGCTTTGAGAGGCCCCTTATGAGGGTGACACATATTAGTGTCAAATAGACTTCAAATTGAATGTGCCATATGTGTGGCACCTGCGCCTCCACCACGTTGTCGTGCTCTGTCCTGCACCCTTAAATTAGTGACAGCATTCATGGCCTTAGAATCCTCAGGACAGAGCCTGGGCTCCCATCACCAAGGGGCTGGGATGGGTCTGCAAAATGATACCTCTTTGCTCTTCCAGCTCTAAACACTGCACTTCTGAAAGCTGGCAGAGATCAAGAAATTCACCTACTTGATCTCAGTATAAGGTTTTGCAAGTGATCACAGAAAAAAAATCCCTGAGACAATTTGGGGATTATCAATGATCAGTATGTGAGAGTCACTCAAAAGAAAAATACAATAGGCTGGGTTTTTCAACACTTGAGAAAAATTAGTGACAAAACATTAAAGAAAAGCACGAAGCAGCATGCATCTTCATCCAAATTGATTTTGTGAATAAATGTGTCCTATCCATGTTGGACATTGTCAATCATGACCCCAAAGGAACTGCAGAAGAACATGTGCTCTGCCCTAAGGAAGCTTCCAATTGGAGGGCAAGTTACATGGTTGGATGACAAAACCATGAAACAACATTAAGGAATTGAGTAAAAAACCTAGATCCAGGACCAAGAAATTCAGAATGTTTTCAAATAAATTTGAAAATAGCGTGGCATAGTAGACACACTTAACAATGTTAATGCAGGGTTTCCAGCCCTCAGTTATGGCCACAACGCCCTCATGATGTTTTATTGTGTCTGCATACTACTTGTATAATTATGTAAAGGAGACTTAAAGTCAATTTTTTTATTGTTGAATAAATGTTTAATTTTAGAACAGTTTTAGATTTCTAAGAAAATTGTGAGGCTCGTACAGAGTTCCCATGTGCCCTACACTTGCTACCTTCTCTTACTAACCTCCCACAGTACTATAAGGTTTGCTACAATTAATGAGCCAATGCTGACCTAGAAGCTAAAGGCATCATTTATTCGGATCTCCTTTAGCTTTTACTTTATGTCTTTGTTATGTTACAAGACAAGATCCCATCCAGTTTACATTTCGTCATCATCTCGCCTTAGGCTCCTCTTGGCTGTGACAGTTTCTCAGACTCGCTTTGTTTTTGATGACATGGACGTTTGGGGAAAGTATGGGTCGGGTATTTCGTACCGTCTCTCACTTGGGCTTTGTTAGATGCTTTTCTCAGGATTAGACTGGATTATATTATGGGTTTTTGTGAGGAAGACCACAGACGTGAAGTGCCCGTTCTCATCACCTCATTTCAAGGTGACATACTATCGGTATGACTTGTTAATGTGTTTTTCATTTCAACTTCAAATAATTAATAGAATTCAGATCACACTTTTGGTGGGCTGTCCATATTGTTCTAATTAATGTTTCACTCATTTTTACCTTGGTGCTTCAGTTTGGGCAATTTCTATTGACCTGTTTTCAAGTTCACTGATTCTTTTTTTCGGTTATGTTGGGTCTACTGATGAGCCCACGGAAGCCATTCTTATCTCTGTTACTGTAATTTTATTCCTAACGTTTCCATTTGACTTCTTCCTATAGTATGGATTTCTCTGCTGAAATTCTCCCTCTCTTCATCCATATAGTCCAAATTTTCCACTGGACCCTGTAACATTAATTGTGGTTATTTAAAATTATTCTCTGATAGTTCTAGCATCTGTGCTATATGTGAATATGGCTTTATTGCTTTGTCCATTGACAGAATATTGTTTTTCTTTGTGTGTGCATTACAATTTTTGTTGCAAGTTAAACATTATGTGTATGACACTGGAGACTGAAGTAATTTGTATTTATGACTGGAAATGGGCACACTTCTTATGCTGCTGGTCTTTTCGTGTATGGAGGGTAGGGCTTTATTTTCAATCTCTACTTTCAGTGTGTATCTGGCTGCAGTTTCTTTTAGTATTACCTTGTACTTGTCTGAGGGCTGGATTGCTGAAGGACTTTTCATAATGTTGCAGTTCTGCCCTCACTTGTAGACCTTCCCTGGGCACCTGCGCTTCAGAGAGGCTTTATCTCCAAGCTTTTGTCCATCTCCCAACAGAGAACTGCCACTGCTTGTTACTCAGTGGTTGCTAGTGGGGTGGTAGAGGGGGGCATGGTCCCCCGTTGCCTTGAACCTGGCTGTCCTAGGTAGACTTTACGTCATGGCATCTTAGGTCTCTCAGGGGTCCTTCCCTTCCCTCAGTGGCAGGAGATTTCTTATGGCCTGGGCCCACGAGATTTCCTGCCACTACCAGATTGTAGGGAGTATTTCCCTTTCGCTTTTTCCAAGTCACTGTGGGTCTTGACGTGAAGGGGGCAGGACTGGGTGCTCAGTAATATGAGGCTTTTTTTTTCCTGCAGGGAGAAGCATGTAGGTGGACTTCCTGCCTTTCCCATAGTGGCCTCTCCCCTTCTCTAGACCTGGACCATGAGAAAAGCCTTTTCCCTTGTCTCATCTATTCCCAGTATTTCCATGAGCATCCTGTGGAAAATTATAAAAAGCCTCTAAGGAGGTATAAATTCCCCTTGTGTCATCAGTTTCTAGGAGATTCTATACTCTCATAGTTGTCCATGCTTTACTTTTAGCAACTTTTCATTAGCATTTTTAGCTAAATTCTTTCTATCAACTTGCGAGAAGGGACCCATCCTCCATCTGTGTGATCTTTTCTGTGTGTCAGTGTATGGCCCGTGGCTCTTTGAAGGTACCTGCCTTCAGGTTCCTTTAACTTCAGGTTAGTTGGTGGAACTCATCTCTCTGATGGATTCAAGGAAGTTTCTAATTTTATATATTATCTTTTTTTTTTCTGGTTAGGGTATAAGGAATGCCTTTCCCACATTGTTCTTTTCTGAGCAGAAGCCTGAATTTCCCAATACATTTTTAAACGAATGCATTAGAATTTTTAAAGTATTCATCCTTCATTACCTGTATTCATCTAGTTTCCTACAAGCATTAGAAGGGTCAGTCTTTGAAAGATGCTATTCTTCTGGAAGATAAATGGACTGGGTATCAAGAAACCCGGGTTCCACTCCTGTGTGGCCAACGATTAGGTGTATAGTCAATGGAAAGTTATTTAAACACTCTGTGTAGTCCTCTCGTATGCAAAATATGCTCACATCACATTGATCTGTAAGATTCCTTCCAGCTGCAATTTTTGCTCTCGTTCATAATTTCGGTAGGGAATCACGTATTTTTACTTTTAATTGTGTGCACATTGTTTATAGAACAGAGAGTTGAAATTAGAACTTGGAAAGATAGGTTTCCCTGTTAAGCAAACCACTTCCTGGGACAAAGATAGGTGCTGATAAATTGCACTAAATGGCAGCAGTTACTGTGGGAAGTGAAGATAGTAAATATCCCACCAAGAATGCCTATGCTTTACTGCCTGATGAGTCCATTAATTTCCATAATTGATTAAATTATTGGCCAAATGTAGACAATAGTAACTCCACTTGAAAAATTATAAAAAATGTGAGTTTTTCCTAAACAATACCCATAGAACTGTATCTCAGATTACAAAGAGGAAGGTGGGTTTATAATTCACATAAAAGACCAAATTATCCAGAATCTGAATATTTTCATAAAAAAACATATGTATGTGATCATCTGTTCATTTATTTTTATACTGAAAAGAATATCCAAATAAAGACTACACTTACTTAAGAGTTAATTTTAGTCTTGTCAAGATATTGGTTGAAATCTGAATTTAGGCATCAATATAAGTCACTTGTTAAAATTTTACTGTAATAGAAAAGCATGAGGGAGTTCCCTGATGGTGTAGCGGCTTAAGGCTTCGGCGCTGGCGCTGTCAGCGCTGCGGCCTGGGTTCGATTCCCAGCCAGGGAGCTACCCGCATACCAAAAAGCAAAAAAAAAAAAAAAAAAGAAAAGAAAAGCATGAGATTTAATATAATTTATAACAGTGGAAAATATGTGCTCGCCTGTTGATTCTTTGGCTTATTATCTCACTGGTTGTCTCTAGAAGCAATATTTCATTTTTAATGTCTAACTTTATTTGATAAATGTTGACATAGAATCTGCGTGAATTTCAAATGCTACATTAGAAATATTAGAAATGCTACAGGCTTTCTTCTGACCACATTGCTAACCTCCCATACCGGGCATTCCATAATCCTTGTGAAAGGCCAGTGCTCCTAACGGATCCCAGGGCGGCTCAGAGGTGAACTCTGAGGCCCTGATCCCTCCATTCCCAAAAGCAGGCTCAAACACCAGGGGACCCTCACATGTGCTGGCTCCAAACCCCTACCCCTCTCCTTTGCAGTGTTGTGTCAAACCCAGTCAAATTCGCCGAGTGCATGCTGTGTGCAAAATAGCAAGTACAATGTGGTACACTGAGGCAGACAAAAATGTAAGAAAGGCAGTTTTTGCTTTTAATACGCTTACAATTTCAGGAAAAGCAAAGACAAGTAGCCAACATTACAGCTGAGTGTCGAGCTCAATACATACGAGCTCTGTCGTTTCAAGCATTAGGCCATACGTTTTCGCGTGCTTCATCCTGGTGATCTGAAACCTAACTGAGGGTCAGAGTTCCCTAAGCAACCGACTGAGCTGGAATCACCAGCTTGGGCCTAGGAATCTGAATGTTTAGAAAACGTCACAAGGATTCTGATGATCCGCCAGGTTTGGCAGCCACGTTTAACAAAATGAGGAACATTTCATTTAATGGATGGTGTTTTGGTTGTTGTTGTTGTTGTTTGTTGTTTGTTTTTTGCTTCTGGTAAATAAAGATAGTGGATCGGAGGGAGATGCCCTTGTCCATGCTGAAGTGTAGCAGAAGGGTGAGGCTCTCACCCAGGCCGGGGGCCTGACGGTGTCAGACTTGAAGGGAAAAGAGACGGTGCTCAGCAGGAGCGTGAACGGGTGTTTTGATCACTTTGTTTTTTGTCACGGTGGATGTCCCAGCACGGACCGTCCTGGTCAGGAGGATCTAGTCAGATGGTCCAAATGCTGTGAGGTGAAGGTTTTGATCATTCATTTCGGGTGAGATTGCTTCTCTTTGATGCATATGAAAGAAGCTAATGTGCTACAACCATGGGCAAAGCCACCTGACCGACAACGGTGAGTTTGAGAGGAACACAACATAGAAGCTCTAACACCCTCCTTTTATAGGCCAGGATGCTCTGCATCTCTCTACCTGTGTGCTTCTCAGTATGTGAGCTAATCAGTTTGCTCTCGTATCTAAACTAGTATGAGTTCAATTTTGTCTTACTTGCAGCCTAAGTCAACATTTAATCATTCAATGTGTATTGAGCACTGATTAGTGTTACATACTGTGCGTGTAAGTATGTTGGAGGGTGGGAGCTTCTCACGTAACCCACACTATGCAGTTTGTGTATATTCTAACCCAGACTTCCCTCCAAAAGGCAGAGTCATTTCTCTACAAGATTTCATGAACTAGGGAAGTGACTCCCTTAAAGCTGACGGCAGTGATCTGTGCAATGACTGGAGTGTCATTTAACTTCTTTCCATGCTCTTCGAAGCAGTGCAAGCCAAAACAGACACGACGTGAACAGTTCTCTCTGTTGTCAGTCAGGTGGCTTTGCCCATGGTTGTAGCACATTAGCTTCTTTCACATGCATCAAAGAGAAGCGATCTCACCCGAAATGAATGATCAAAACCTTCACCTCACAGCATTTGGACCATCTGACTAGATCCTCCTGACCAGGACGGTCCGTGCTGGGACAACTTGAGACATTAATTGAAATGATGTTACAAAATCCAAATGTAATCACATTCCCAAGTACATCAGAAGAACAAGGGAGAAGGGGATTGTTTCCTTGAATGGAGACGTATAATTCAATGTTAACAAGTGAACATAAAAGAAAGCTGAGCCTAAAAGTAGGGCATCCCGACAGTAAATACTAATGAATAATGCAGCACACTTCAAAAGAGACACTAGAAGAAGATCCATTGCTTAGGAAGCTTAGAATAACTTCTCATGATAAGATTTCATTTCATACAGCAGTAGTTTGGGTGACCAGTTCGCTGCTTTCGTAACTCATTTTCATGTTTGTGAACACAGGAAACGTTCAAGATCCTGTTGTTTAAAGCCTTTTATATAGCTTGTTGTTCAAACACCTCTAATAATACCAGGTAACATTTCACATTGATCTTGAAATAGGAAAATATTCTCTTAAAATAAAGGTTATTTGGTTTCTATGTATTTTATTTAATGGCATTTTATTATAGATACGTATTGTGAATAGTGAAAATTTAAAGTATTCATGACGTCTTTGCTACAGCAGAATATTGAGGTTAAATAAGAGAGGATCTTGCACAAAAACTATGAGGACTTGTCAAAAATGTATCAAATGGTCAAAGAATATTTAACCCATGCTACAAAAACAAGAGGGAAAACATGTGTGAGGAGAGGTCAAGTTTATTATAGGAAATGTATGCATGGAAATAAAAAACTATGGAAATGAATTGCCTTTGAATAGACTTCTGACTCTTATACAGAGGGAAAATGAAGTCTAGTCCAACTGCTGCAAAGACTTGTGCAGTCGTAACAAATTTTAAGAAATGGAAATGTTTAAATTGAATGATTCACGGCCCTGAAAAATATTTCACGTTCAATATCATGTGTTATGGGTGGAGCAGTACTGCCACAAACCCAGATTCAACAAACAACTCAGTGTCTCTGGCAAAATTAATAAAATCCATAGAATAACTTTGAAAAGAAGATACTTGAAATGTCATGAAATCATAGAAAGTACAATCCTAAGCTCTGGGTTTGCCAGGAAGTTTAGCAATCCTACAATTATTTTTCCTACTCCCCATTTTATTGGGGGGGCAGCCTTGCTCTTTATTGATGGAACGTATTTCTAAACTCTTCCATCATACTTTGTTACTTTCTCAACCAAATAATTTTGAACATAAATTACACTTTTACTAATGACTCCAAGGGGTCAGCCTAAAGGAGTGTGTTAATAGTTTTCCATTGTTGCATAATACAGAATCACATATTTAGTGACTCGAGAAACACATATTTATAGGCTCATGGTTTCTATGGGCCAGGAGTCTGACACATTGTCACTAGTCTTTTGCTCATACTTGGTCTCAGAAGGCCCAACTCAGGGTGTTGACCAGCAGTGTCCCCACCTGGAGGTATGACCGTAGGGATACTCTTCCAAGCTCCATTAGCTATTGGCAGAATTCATTTCCTTGTGGTTACAGAAGTCATGTCCCCATTGTCTTGCTTATTGTTTGGGACTGCTTTCTTCTCCTCGAGGCTGCACGTACATCCTTACCATGCAGCCCTCTCTAGTTCAGGAGTTAAGGAACTTTCTATATTTCCAATCTCTTTCATGCTCCAATTCTAACTTCTCCTTCTGAGACCAGCTTGTAAGATGAGGTCAAGTCCACTTGAATAATCTCTTTATTTTGAAGTCAACTTGTCATGTAGCATAACCTAATCCTCGGAGTTTAGAGTCATTACGATCACAGTCCTGGGGATTGTTCGGAGTGTGTATAACAGGAGAGTAGAAAGTCTTCGAGGTCATCTTAGAGTTCTGCCTTCCACCACAGAATTTTATGGAGTAGTGAGAACATGGACTTTGAAATCAGATAGGTAGGGTTCTAAAAACCCAACTTTACCACCTGGTTTATAATAGGTACTTAATAAATACTTGATTACATTATGAATGAGTGAATAAGTCAGCAAATGAATAAGGGAATGTGTAAATGAGGGAAGTTATTTTAAAATCTTCAGCAGCAGCATCAAGGAAAGAAGAATCAAAGCATCTGAGTGAATCATACTTAAGAGAATGACATGACATTATACAATGAACGCTCTTGGCATGTAGTTGGCACTCAATAAATTAGTATCTATTATTAATCTTTCTATAGTGACACACTATTTGGGCTCATCATTCCTCTAGTGACTTGCCCTCTAATTTTCCTCATTTGCTGCAGCAGTTCACGGTTAGCAACTCTTCTGACCTTTGTACGTTTGCTGCCCTTCTCATCACGTTTTCTTCTTTTTGCCTTGTTCACAGAGCCCATGGCTCTACCCCTTTTATTGAAGTCTGTGGCACTGATAACTAATCATAGCGTTTTCCTCCTTATGCTTAGTAAATTCTATCAATCAGGAAAATAAAGAGTTATAGCAGCAAGAATACACACACACACATACACACACACACACACACACATCCAGAAAAAACCCAGCCACAAATGCCTCTATTTTTCATGTTATGTACCTGGATACTTTCTGGATAGCATATATATATATTTTATTTATTTATTTATTTATTTATTTATTTTTCATGCTATGTGTCAAAGGTAGGCTGTGGCTTTCTTCTATCTTCCGTGTTCCAGGCTGACAAGAAACACCTCTACTGGGACAATGCTGGTCTCAAGGTAGAGAGACAAGAAACACAGTAGGACTACTCAATCGTTTGTAAATCTTCTGCTCAAACGTCGCACTCATGTTTCCTTGGGTACCCTAAATCATATGACCAAGGGTGACATCAACGTGATAGGAATGTGTAATCCTCCCACAGACAGGCATCACAAATGTTTAACACACTCAGTCACGTTGTGGTGGTCATCTTGCGTAGTCTACTGTTTGCTGTTCTCTTGCTGATTTTTGCTTCATGCTCAGGGTGGTTCTATTGCCATCCCGACGAAAGAAGTAATATTCAGCTTCTTTTAGAATTTATCCTGGGAAATAACATTATTTTAGTATAAGTACAATGAATTCTGAAAAAATCACTTGATTGTTTTAGAATAATCTTAATTCAAAGCTCCATTTTTAATGGATGTTAGTCATTTTTATTTATTGACAAACCATAGCAAGACTCCATTCAGAACCTTGCAAAATTTAGAAAGTAATTCTTTAGAAATGCCATCAGTCAATAGCATTTATTGGGAAACAAAGTGATTCAGAAGTACATTTATTGCATAGTACTGTTAATATTTTATACTGTCAATTTCTAATTCCAAGTTCAAGAAATTACTTGATCAATGATCAATCCAATGATTAATAATAGATTGCATTATTATTTCTATTGTTTTGATTGAAGAAACAGAAGGTACAGTGTAACATAAAGACCTGGATAAATGCAGCCGTTTCTATATACTTTGCTTCTTCAAGTCAAATGGGAATTAGACTTTTCAGAGTATTAGAGCAAAAGTTAGCCACAAAATCATATACTATTATTTTGACAATATGTTAACTATAGATAAAATTATGTTCCCTACCCTAAAACAACTTCATAAAAAAAATGAAAATAAAAATAAAAAGAACCATGTAAAGTTGTTCTTCGACGACATGAAGAAATTTCTCTGTGGAGTCTTAATGTCTTTTTAATTTTATCTGAGACATGGCTGCCCTCTTGTGGTGGCTATAGGCATTTGCAGGGACTATTTTTAAAGTACTATTTCAACTTGTCTGCATGTGGATTATAAAAGTAACTTTAAAAAGCCTAAAAAGAATAGAACATAATACAGTGCATTTTAAATGTTTTTAGCACACAAAAAGTACAGTGGAACATAATTGTGCTCTTTAAAATGAGAGAAAATAATAAAAAATATTAATTTACAGCATGTGATTGGGTATGTAGTTTATTAACGGACCAAATTGAAAAATGTACAATAATTAGCTTCCAGAGGAGTCAGCTCATTTTTATGACTGTGACAGAGCTATTATTGTTAGGAGAGATTAATAAACTCTATATTTGGCTCCTCTGTTACTACGAGGCCTAGGTCAGGGCTTCCTTCTTCCCCACAATTCCTGGCCTCAGCTCCCAACCCCACCCTGTGTAGTCTTGTGAACAGATAAATTATCTTGAAAGACAACTATAAACTAAGAGAAAAAGCCTTTTGTATTCATGACAGCAAAGAGCCTGCTCTGTTTCCTCCTGTTTCTCTCCTGTGTTACTTTTGGTTCTGTGCTAAACATGAGAAATAGAAATTAAGGGAGTGCTTTGGACAGGAAATAAACACAGTCAGCAATGTCCTTAGATGTGCATGAGCATAAACAGAGCTGGGGGTGTTCCCTGAGTATACAGATCCCTCAGGTCCGCAGCTGAAGCTTCTGATGTAGAGTGCTGAGTGCTGGTCCTCTGGATTTTGACACCTCCTTTAGGGTTTTTCTGGGTCAGTTTGGTTAGAGGAGTGTGATTCTTAGACCTGGCTGCAGGATCACCTGGGGAGCTCTATGACTCCGATTCCCAGGACACACCCTTGAGTCCTTGGATTAGAATTTCTCAGAGTGGGTGCAGATTCCAACCTGAACCCAATTTGAGAACCCCTGGGCTAGAGCACAGAAGCATAGGTGTCAGAGCCCAATCAGCCAAAAGCCACTAGGGACAGACCTAAAGTTCAACAAGGTCAGGTTTACTGGCTCAACAATGAGGGAGATTGCATGCCAAAGGAACAGTGGAGTCTCACTAAACAAAGGCCAAGACAGTTATTTTAGGACCTAGGAGTTGGGTGGAGTGGCCTGTTTTGATGGGCTCAGAGAAAGCAGAGCGGTGGAAAATGATCAACATCAGGTCTGCACTGCAAAGTGGACCCAGAATCCTATTTTCTTGGAAACATCATTGCTGAGATAGATATGCAATGTTGAAGGCAGAAGATTTCACCAGAAGTTCTGCATGTGGGTTGTCAATCAAGACAGCTTTCCTGTGTTCAAGTGATTTGCTTTTTTACTGATATCATTTCAAACAGCAAATTTCTAATAGTCTGTGATTTTGGGGAACAAAGTTTCTCAGTGTGTAAAAAAAGCAGCATTCACTCAAAAAAAGGGCCCACTTTACAGCTGCAGTGTGTTTTGGGAAGAAATATTGAATCCTGTTTACTTTGCAGCAGGCTTCATCTGTGTTTGTTATTCCGGTCTGATAAATGGCAAAGCAGAAGTTCAGAGCCCTGGCTGATTTCTACCATCGCAGTGCTGTTCACAGTGGCCAAAACATGGAGACAACCAAAGTGCCCTGCGACAGATGACTGGGTAAAGAAGCTGTGGTACATATACACAATGGAATATTACTCAGCTGTTAGAAAAGATGAAATATTGCCATTTGCAACAAAATGGATGGACCTGGAGATCATCATGCTTAGTGAAATAAGCCAGACAGAAAAAACAAAGAACTGTATGACGTCACTCATATGCGGAATATAAAACTGAAAGCAAAGAAAAAAAGAAATGAAGAAACAAATAACCCATGGACACAATCAATAGTTTAATGTTTATTTGGGGACGAGTGGGTTAGGGAGGGGAGAAAGGGGAGGGGATGGGAGAGGAGGCGGGGAAGCTGAATATAAGGGGATGGAAAGAACTCACACTGGGTGGTGAACACATAATACAACACACAGACGATGCGCTATAGAACTGCACACCTGGGACCTGTGTAATTCTTCCTAAGCAATGTCACCCCAATAAGTCTGACAATAAGAAATAAAACAAACACACAACAGAATCATCTGGATTCTAATCCAGACTCTACCACTGGGTGGGTATCACTGTAACTCAGGTGTAACTTTCTCATTTGTAAAGTAAGAATAACAACACGGAGGAAACGTTCGCTGAATGCCAGACAGAGTTCTAAGTACTAAAATTACATCAATGAACAAAAGACACAAACTCCCTGACCCTCCCATAGCATGCACTAAGGTGGGAGGTGTTACAAAAAATAAATAATAAGCATAATTAAAGTGTAACTTTTTTACTGTGTGACATTAGAAGTGCCAGTGGAGGAGACCTGGGCGAGGTGGTGAGCTGAGGATTAAATGAAGCGACGATGTCTGTCAAAACACCCGGGCAGCACAGGGCCATTCTGAGGCCAGATCATGGAAGCCACGCTCGGCTCAGCTACAGGGGAAATTGGGAGCTGCCTCGATCTCCATTTTGGCCTCACTCACATTTCCCTTTCCTTCGAACTTCAGCAAGCCTGCCCCGTACCTTAGACAAACTTCTCGTCTACACCGCAGCTCTGGATTACTACTCAGAGGGGATCCGCACTGAGATTATTTCTGGGCAGATCATCAGGCAGCAGCTGACTTCGTGCAAACAGTGGCAGCAGTTGGAGAGTTTAAGGTAAGGCTCTCATTGGCTTATAATGCTCTAGATTTCTCTTAACTTATTCTGACCCCTTTCTTTTATGCCCTGCTGCAAGCCAAGAGTTTATTAAAACTCATAAGGCCCATGACACTCTAGTCTGAAGTCCAGTTATGGCATCTCCATTCTCCCCCAGCCTCCTTGTGACTAGAACTCTGTGGAAGGGATTTTGCTTCTCGCACGTGCAAGGGTGGAGCGGTGCTCTGTGCATTTGTGGACAGACGTCAGCGATGCTGAAGAGCCTGCAATGCAGGAGCCAGTTCAGGTTCTTAAAAAAAAATCCCATTCAAAATGCCAATAACATTCCCATTGGGAAACACTGGGTTAGAAACGAAATGAACTTTGCCCACCAAATTTAGCTCTTTTGAAAATTGGATTATGGTGTCATTGTCTACCTAACTTTTTGTTAAGGTGCTTCTATTTGACTCTAAAATACTTTACGGTATATAATGTGATATTGTGTATGTGTTCCTATAAGCTACATTTGTTTGGAATAATCAATTGCTCTAATTGTAAATTTATACTCCAGCTGCGGTAAGCATTTGATCAAGATAACTATGGTTTAACAACATACGTTGTGTTCATTAAAATAGTACATGTTAGAACTTTTTTATTTATAAAATTTGGTGTTGAATAATTATCAAAACAGTGGCTTGCAAAGGGTTTTCATGAATGGAATTGTTGTTATTCAAAATACGTAGATTGGCCCTACGTATGGTAGAAGCATTCCTACCCTTCTATGGCATAAAAGTTTAATTGCTAAATGGTCCTGTTTTGCAACCACCGTTTTCAAGGGCTCTTGCTGTGCCCAAGCAGCCAAGTTGTGGCAAAGTAGCTCTAATCATTGGTGACTACTGATATCTGTTGCGAATAACCCAATATTTATGCATTTATGTGAGGCCAGTTTGCAACATTACCCTAGCCTGTTGGTCTCTGAAACAAGTCTACGAGAACATTTAACTAACTGAGCTGGGACAAATAGCAAGTATGTCAGCATCAAACTCCCCTCCCACCTCCTGCACTCCTCCTCATCCTCAAAACTAGTAGCTATTTGTACCACTGATAGGAATTAGAAATGTCGTTTTGCAAAATAAGAAGTAGAAATGCAAAAGTTTGGAATGATGGAGGAAATAGATCATGTCCATTTCTTTTCTTTCTTCTCCTTAGTCAGGTGGCAGCATGATACAGGGGGACCTAAGCCAGCAGCCTGAATTATGTCCTGGCTGTCATTTACTTGTGATCTTAGCAAGGCACTCAATCTTTCCCATCTCCAGTTCCTTCTCTTCTGAAAAGGGGCCACACGCCCACCTCACAGAGAGCCGGGAGAATTAAATGAGTGACTACTTGTAAAGGGCTAAGCATACAGGGCTGGTTCATTGCAGGCAATAAATAGCGTGTTGATCTCATTCATTCCCCCCTCTCCCTTTAAACAGAAAACATAACCCAGGGTACTGTCTCTTACTCACTTTTGTGCTCTTAGCATTGAATGCATAGTTTTTGCTCAATATACAAGAGCTGTCTGGGCAAAACGCAGCCGTGAAGGCCTCGGGTTTTTATGTCCCGTGGCCGGGCGCTTTTCAGGCAGCCCTCGTACATCTGTTGAATAAATGCATTTAACATACTTGCATTGGAATTTAGATGTATTTTAAAACCAGAAGCTCTCGGACATGCTGGAATCTGTCCACATGTCTGGTGTGTTATTTTTCCTTCCGCGTTGTCAGTGGAATAAACTCTACTTATTAGTAGAGGAAATACTTTAAAAGATTTAAGCCAATATCTTTTTTTTCCTCTGTAGAGTGATTGAGGACAATCTGGGCTTACCTAGAATGTACAATTTCATGTTACATGCTTCGTGTTGATTCATTTATATATATGTGAGTGTGTGCGTGTGCATGTGTGTGTGTGTGCACACGCGCACGCATGTGTGTATTTGTGTGTTTGAAAATACTGTTTTACTAAGAATCTTCATAACCTGGTGATGACAGTGTAACATGACAATCTGGCATTGTGCATTAAGAACCTTAAAAAGGTTCCTAGCAGATCATCTTAGTTTTAAGAATTTATCCTAATGAAATAATAATTCATATAATATATAGAAAAATTATTATTGCAGTATTATTTTTAGGAAAAGAAGGAAGTCACCTGGACATACAATAAGAGGGGAAAGGTTAGATTAATTACGGTAACCAATCAAAGTACTCTTAGGTATACATGTGGAAGAAATAAACATATATACATACTCACTAAAAGGTATGTACAGATGTTTATAAAAACATTGTTTTTAATAGCTCCAAACTGGAACTTACTGAAATACTACCTACAGTGGACAATTAATTTTGTCCTATTACCTACAATAGACAAGTAATTTGTAATATATGAACACTGGAAAAAATCCAGCCATAAATGCCTTAATTTTTCATATCACATGGCTGGATACATTTCTGACAGCTTTCTAGAATAGAATAGAAAAAGAAAAGAAAGGAATGGAATGGAATAGAGAAGAATAAAACAATATATTAATGAGAAGAAACAACCCTTGATGGTCAAGATGGCAGAATAGACAACCCAGCCTGAAACCAGAAGCCTTGCTGATATGGTCCCTACAGGTCAGCCACCAGGCAGAGGGCAGGCTGCACACAGGTGGGGCGCAGGTGGGCACACAGAACACACGAGGCACACACCACATAGGGGACTGATTCCATAGATGACCTAAGAGAGAGCAAGTACTGAAGAGATGATCCATTTGTTTCTTTATATACCTTTATATTATTTTAATGTTGCAATAATATAGGCAATTTTTTTTATACTCCTGGGAATAATGCTTGTCTGAGTATTGTGTGTGAAGGGAAGTGTGCCTGTGAGGGCCTGTGTTGTATGTGTTATATGAGTGTGTGTGTGTATGTGTGTGTGTGTGTGTGTGAGAGAGAGCGACAGGTGGGAGTGGGGTGTGAAAGAGGGAGTGTGTTTGTAAGAGTGTGTGTGTATGTAAAGGTGTACAGGTGAAGTGAGATGGTAGGTGTGTGTGTGTGTGTGTGACTGCAGACTATGTATGTTAATGAGTATATGTGCATATGAGATGGAGCCATGGGATAGGTCTGAGAGTTTGTGAAAGCATGGATCTGAGACTGTGTGTGTACATGGGGTTGTGTGTGAATAAGTGTGTTTGTGTGAGATGGGGGAGTCTCTGACAGAAGATGTGTGCATATGAAGATGAACAGGTGGGTGCCAGTCTGTGTGTGTGTGTGTGTGTAAGAGGTATGTGTGTATATGAGCTCAAGGTTGTTCTTGTTAGAAGCGTGTGAGGGGGAGGTTTGTGCATGAGCGGGGACGTGTGGGGGTACGAGGACATGCAGAGGGCATGTGACGTGTGGGAGTGGATGAGAAGGGGCGGACTGAGTGAGGTGGGTGTGTGAAGGCATATAGATGTGTTAGCACGTGTGGGCATGGGAGCACAGAGGTGAGGGCGTGTATATGCATCTGTATTCATAGAACTAGGAACACTGCCTTCCAGGAAAAAACAAAAACTGGAAGAAAATACAACAAGATGTTTATAATGGTAACCTCTGTCTAGTGTTGGATTAAAAGCAGATTTTATTTTTACTTTTTTATCATTTTGTGGTCAGAAAAACAAGGAAGATCTCACTGTGTTTTCTTCACTCCAAGAACACGTGACCAACATTGTATCTTTCTGGAAACATAAAAATAATAAAGGTCTTAACGAATAAGTGTTTCTTACTAAGAAGGGATTTGAAAATTGGAGTCCCCCTT